>VYZW01015501.1:124094-154385 GCA_013401315.1 Balaeniceps rex
TTTAATTCCTTATTTTGAAAATGCTGAGCAGATGTACATGAAAACCCAGACACTTCTCATTTATGGTATTAGGACTGTTTCCAGTGCAGGTGGGCTCATGTTACAGGGAAAACTGACCTCCCTCTATTTCCCTCCTCCCTCACTAAGATCAAGAACTAAAAAAAAAAAAAAAAAGATTTCTTTTAGCAGTATGATACCATGCCCAGGAGAAAATACCCTAGCTCAAATGCATTTTTCAAAAGCTGAATACATGTGAAAGTGCGTTCCAATTATCTGATTGTCTCTTAATGCTAATGAACTAAGAGAAGCTTTATCCTGACAGACAGTGCTTGACTGCCTGCTGCTCTTTCCAAATTGTTGCTCTGTCCTACCTTCTACAGCTGCCTTCAGGCTGTCTGTGAAAGTTCACAGATTGTAATTGTTTGGGTCATATATTATCCTTCCGTTTACAAAAGAGGCTAAGTTAATCTGAAAATTTCCATGGCATGCCTGCTGACTTTAATAATCTATTAAGGATTTCAGGTAGTCTGTGCTTTACCTTAATTTTTCTGCACTAATAAGAAGAAAAAGTCAATACCATCATGAATTTGCAATGGAAATTGGAGTGAATAATATGTTTGTGAGGCAGAAGTCAGGACTGCCAGCGGAGGGAAAAATAACACCTAATTTATTGAGACAATGTGACTGAGTAACCAGAATAATGCTCTGGGGTTAGGAAGGCTGGCTGTGCTTCCCTTGGTACACCGTACAGTACCAGCTGTCCAAACCTCTGAAGGTTGAGCTGTAAGCATCTTTCATGAGGCACTAAAAGCCCTGGAGCCATTGAACATTTAAGTCTTGACCTCTCTGAATTATGGTTTGTTCCCTGTTTATAGAGAATAGCTTCACACTTCTGTTAAAACATCCTAAGAACAATGGATTAAAAACATCCTAACATACGATTACTAGCTTCTTTCATTTTAAGGTAAGTGAAGTGTGACCCTAGACTAAAGAAGAGTCTCAAGTCAAATTGATTTAACTTGCCTGCATCTGGCCTTGCAGAAACACAGGATATAAATAGCTGTAGCAGAGATGTGCCACTGGGGAGCCATGGCTTGATGGCAGATATTTCTTGAGTGTCTTTGTTCGTTCAACAGCTCCTCTATTCAGCAGCGTGTTGGCAAGTTGCTTTCCTCCAGGTCTGTGCTTGATTTCCACAGCAAATGTCTTGTTTGTGATGCCCTCATTGGTCAGGAGGAGAACCTAGGGACAACAGAGCTCAACGTGGGAAACGGACATCTCACACTGATGATATAATCACTTCGATATTTTTAAGTAGTACTGGCCACACATTCACAACTGGAAATTTTCGATCCTGAGGAGAACAGCCAATGTGCTGGAAGCTTCTAAACAGACCTCTCCTGCTGGCATTTAGTTTAATGAGATTTTTACTTGGGACATATCACAGTTAAACACCTGTGGCGAACACATGTGTTGGGAGATCAAAAAGCATCTTGTTTGGGTTTTTCAAGTGCTTGAGCTTTCGCCAGCATCAGCTATAGTGAGCAGCCAGAGAGTTGTTATGAAGTTGTACTGGGATTTTTCAGGCCAAATGAGATCAGCAGTGCATCATCTAAATTCCTGCTTAACATGTTAATTTACAATTATGAGAATGTCCAAGGGAATTCACCTCTGCTCTATAAATATTAATTATTACTAATGTTTTTGCAGTGACTAGATTCTACTCTCTCCCAATTCAGACACCTTCTTCCACTGTCTCACAATCTCCTCTTCCCTCTTCAGTCTCCAACTTTTGAGTCTTGTGCAATATTCTTAAAACGGATTTCTGTAGCTGTAAATTGTTTTAATGTTAGCTTACTGAAAGAAGAAGAAGAAGAAAAAAAGTAGATAGTATGATTGTTTGTCAAGGAGCAAAATCTTACTGCATAAAACCTGGATTTTAATATCCAACAGTACTAGGATATACTGTGTGTTCTTGTAATCAAAGTTTTATCTGTTAAAAAGCTTTCTACTCTTTATGTGGAAAGATAAACACTGAATCTTCCCTCCCTCTTTCCTTCTGTTTGTTCTAAGATGTTCCTCACAGAAAGGCTGGGACCAACCTGATTTTCACGAGAATGACTTGCTGCATGGGACTATCCAACCAGCAGATCTGGTTTGCCCACAAATGTGGGGAAATATTTTCAAAATAACTCAATCAGATGAGCTCCTTTGGGGAAACTAGCCTCAGTTCTTGGGGCTGCAGCTGCCTGAAGATTAGCTGTAGCTGGGTAGGTAAACATATAGCTCCAGAGTTGGCACAAGAGATTATAAAATGCTTTTTAAATGCAAAATTTGTTATGAAATCAACAGAAGCATCATCAGTCATCATGACAAATTTTAGACAATGTGCTTTGAAAAGTTAATCTTGCTTATTAAAATGATAAATCTAGAGAAACATGGAACTTGTCACATTGGAGTAGACTCATTTTTCCATTTGGTTTAGTATCTTGCATCAAAGCACATCATCGGATACTATAAACCTCTTGTGCCTGGCCTCATCTTGCCAAACAAGTTTATTGAGTACCCTCAAGTGTGAAGGTATCTCAAACACCTTTGGAGCCCTCTCTGTCTTTGAGAGGACCAAAGAGTTGTCTCTGCCTACGCCGCTTTATAGCCATCACTACACTGCCTGCCTCTAGACATTGATCCCACTGAAATCCACCAGCGACATTCCTGTGAAAAGGACCTACTTGCCTCAGTTTAACTTCCACCCCTTCGTTGAGTCCTGCCCACTAAAGATGTGTCTCTGTCAGACAGGACAGGATGTGCTGGCTGGGGTATACGGAGTCACCTGTGCTTTGGAAGGGACCCTGCAAGCGCGGTCCCTGCCAGACGTGCAATTCATGCAGCATACAAGGCTAGTCTGGGGCACAGCCCCAACCTTCCTTACAGGGTCCAGTGCAAGACCAATTCCTATTGTGGACCTTTTCTATAATTGTGGCAGATTAAAAGCTCCTGAAGGTAAATATTAATGTCACCTACAGCCTTGTACTCTCCTAGAGTTAATTCAAGGTGCTGTCAGCGTATGACAGTTACACCCAGCTGTGAAGACTATCTAATATGAAGTGTTGCTCCCACAGGTTTATAATAAAATTCTCCTTTCTTCCTTTATGCAGCCATAGACTGCTGCTTCCAAGCTTTTCTTTTTTCCTTTCCCTTTCTGCTGCCCAGCACTTCTGTTTCATTGCAGCCTGAGTGCTTTGCTGTGTGGAGATGTGCTTGTGGGCTTAGTCCTGTTTGTTGCCAGAATCCGATGCTGCTGCTCGCTACTCCAAGGTTGTGGCCCAAAGTTTTGGGTCTTAAATGGTGCCCTGGACCCGCATACTGTGAAGAGCACCAATGGCCAAGAAGAATCTGTTAGGAGAGGAACATAAGGGTGGCAGGGAGAAAGGAGTTGTCTGAATGGCTGTGCAAGAAAAACACTGTGAACTTTGAGGATGGACTTGGTTCTTCTTCATGGTGACCTGATTTTTTTTCTTTGTTCTGTAGTATTTATAAAGCATTAGATGTTATTGAGAGGCAATGTGCCTAGTTCTGAGAAGTGCTGAATGCAATCCATAAACCCCTGACAGGCTCTGACCAGTGAAGATTCCACCTGAGAGGAAGAAACCTTCTGCTTCTTACGATCACTTTTCTTTGCCATTTGCATCAGAAACAGGGCTCATTACAATCAAATGAAAATGTTTTTGTGGGAGAGGATGTGGATGTTAGGGTTGGTTTTTTGGCACAAGTTTTTGATATGCATGTATTCTGGAGGGCGTGGGGAAATGAAGGGTGTCGTGGATTTTTCTGTTGGGATGTATTTGCCTTCCAACAGTTTTATTTCTGTAGTTAATTCTCCAGTATTGTTTAGGATAATGCAAAGCAGATAAGCTCATACGTAGTGTAAGAAAATGAAAGTAATCCCAAAATATCTGCTAGAGACATTTTAATCCTAATTAAAACTGAAGGAGGAAAGAGAAGGAATTAAATACACTTTATAGCCTTGACTTATTCCCCATCAAGTGAGATTTTTCCATTCCAGAATACCCCTGCTTAATTTCTAATCATCCTTTCAGTCTTCACCATGAGTGACAGGACAAGGAGGAGAGTGTCTGCCAGTGTCTTGGGAGAATTTATTTAAGGTTCTGAGCTGTGAAAGGGATTTGTCATTGTCAATATCGGCGACGTGGCTGATCAGCACCCTGGTCAGTCTTGTCATCAGGAAGGAAATAGTGTACGCGTATGTGACAGAAAGAGAGAGACACAGAAATTACTTCACAGATAAATTACATTCATTCTAGCTATCTGTGTCTGTATGTATCCTAGCTGTTGTTTCACTAATTCTTGGGGAAATAAAAATAAGAACAACCATTCAATTTACTCTTTAATTTACTTTACCGAGCACTTGGGAGACGAGCATGTGAGAGGGAGCATGCTGGCCTGGGGAAAAGGAATGCAGGGCTCATTCCCAAGCTATCCTCTTTTACACACTGTGAAATTTTGTCAGTTAATTTCAGGAGACCCAAAAGAAACTGTGATAAGTGAGCCTCTTGTGTTAAGAGGTTTGGGATCTGCAAAGCATCCAGAATTCCAGGGGCTTATCTGAGCTTATCAGCGGTAGCTGACAGTCTTTGATCTGACAATTGAGCCAGGAATCGCTTTGAAAGAGGTGTCTGTGTAAGGTTTTCCATTGCATTATGATTCTGGTCAGCTTCAGGCTTTCACTGCACTTCCAATTTGATCTAAAAATACTTTTAGCTGATGTGTGCTATAAAACAGTTGTAGGTGAGGTGGTACTGTCTTCCCTAGTTGCAAGATTCAGTTATTTGTAATTCCAAAGGTCGAGAGATACATCTCTGATAAAACAATTCACCAGTATATTTGAGTGCTTCTGACACAAGCAGGAGGTTTTCCTTCCAGATCATAGATGACTGCAGAAGGTACTTTCTGTACAAAGGAGATTTCTTTCTCTGAAGCCTGAGGAGCCTTCAACCCCTCTATTATCCCTTTCTTTCGCTTGTTGGAGCAAAAGAGTTGCTGTATGTTAGAGAATCACAGTCAGCCTGTACGGCAAATCCCTTGAAGGCTGTTCCTACAGCCAAAAGGGTATGGCTATAGCAAAAGTGCAGACAGAGTCCATCTTGGCTTCAGTGGAAGCTGAATCAACCACCAGCAGGCTCCAAAATGTTTAAAGTTTAAGTTTATTAAAGGGATGTCACAGGAGGATAGACAGAATATAAGCAGATCCTCTTAATTTGATGAGTTGGGGCTCACGTCCTCCTCTCATGTCCTTGGAATCCCAAAACTGGGGAAAGAAGGTATCAGTTGCATATTACCCTCTTCATATACTCATCTTTCTGTGTTTAGGTGCTGCCTCTTTGGGTCCGGTGCTTGGTATACAGGAGAGCTTAACACACTGTAACACCTACTGCCTTGTCAGCATGGAGAATATTCAAGGACTAGGATTTAAGTCGGATATCTAGATTAGAAAATTTTAATAAAAATCAGGCTATCAGAAAATCAAATGTGTTTGTATTTCTTTTATTGTTGATTTCAATCACGAACCAGCTGTACCCTTTACTATATCACAGGATCTCCAAATGTTATTGAGTCTTTTAGAAAAATAGCAACAAAAGCTGCTCTGAAGTTCTTGACTTTAATTTCATTGGCATATCCATCATAAGAAGCTATTAAGGAAATTAAGCAGTGGTAGAGTGAGAACTAAATTTGCATGAGGCACTAGAAAAAATCTGATGTGCAAAACTGTTTGAATAAATGGCTAGTTTTCAACATGACTGAAGCTCTGTAGCTGACATCTAAAGCCCCAACGTAATTACTAGAGCTGGTGGGGGAGAGGGAGGGATTTTATTTTTTTTAAAGAAGGAATTTCTGGTTTGTCAGACTTAAAATATTAATTGGATGCAATTTGATCTGATGATGTTCTAACAAAATCTAGTTTCCCACTGTGTTTGCCTATCCAGGACTGCATCAGTCCAATCTTTTAGGTGTTACAACGCCAAGACAACTTGAAAGGTGGATTTCCCATGGATGCAGTTTCTGTTCCCTTTCAAAGGGGAAACGATGACACTTAGGGGAGGAAATTTCAAACAACTTAATCTTACACTTAAGAAATATAATGCCAGTCACTCTATGACTGAGACTTTTATAGAGCACTTTCAACTAAGAATATTTTTAGATCAAACTGAAAGTGCAAAGTGGGGGAGTTAATTTGGATGAAACCCACTTCTAAACTGCTATTCATGATTTGGAAAACAGGCCCACAAGGGAGTCCAGGCACAGGGATAAGCTAAGCCTTAGCAGTGAAGAATTGTAGAGAAATAATGAAGCTGAATGTGGAAATGAATAATGCTTTCCTGAATTTTAAATTTTGGCCAACTTTTGTTGAGAACTATACAACTATTAAACTTCCCTCTCAAGGATATTACCTTTTCCTTGCCTGTTTTGTTTTGTTTGTTTATTTATTTGTTTGTTTATTTGTTTGGTTTTGTCCCGTTTTGCCAACCAGATCTCTACAGCTGTGTGAAAAGACAGGTTATAACAAGTGAAAGTAAGTCCTGAAAAACAGGTTTGCTGGAAAAATAACTGGAACTGCTTGCATGTATTGCTGCATTCTAAACTGCTTGTAACCTGGGGGAGGAAACACGGAGAAACTCTTGGTCAGCAAGCCCAAACCATTGCTGTTAGCCATCAGAATTTATTCCTGAAGAGAATTCATGTTAATTGACTCCTAGTGCAGAGCCCCTACTGCTATATCTGGCTCCTGCTCAGAGGGGAAAAAAATATCTAAGCAACAAAATGTTTTGCACTGTTTGGCTCAAACTTAAAAACAACAACCCAACAACAAGTAGCCTGAAGGCTGAAACTAATTGTGAGAAATCTTATCCCATAAACACTTGTCTTATGAAAGACAAGAGCTGTGGAAAATAGGGTCAAATACAGCATGTGTTCTGCTGTCCATAGCTGTGAAGTCCCAGGGGGGTGACTCAATATAAATAGAATTTCTCTATATAAAGAAGCATGGAGACTACACGGATCAGCAGAAGAGGGTTTCTCCCTTCCCCATTGAAGAACAAATGACTTTTTTTGTTTTTTTTTTCCATCAGCTCCTGGATGCCTTGGATCTCTCCCTTAAAGCATCATTTACACAGTGTTTTGATTGTCTGCCAGGAAGCTGGTGAGAAGCTATCTTACTGAAGGGAAAATGAACAGCAATTGCAGTTCAACCTGCTGATGTGGTCAAGGGCCCTGTCATACTTGTGGATTTTTCTCTGTCAGCGTGGTAAGCATGCTCCATATTTGAGCAGGTGGCAAAGTGGGTCTGGTGTTAATGTCTGCTTGCTATCATGGTTGCAAAGATATTACTTTGGTGCATTTTTGTTGACCAGTGTTGCTTTCCCTTGAGCAAGTTAGCTTTTGAGTGCCCAACAGGATGAACCCTAAACAGCATAAATCTGCAGTGGTGTTTAATCCTGGAAAGCCTAGCTAATATTTCCCCCCTCACAGTAGGCTTCAGAAATCAACAGTCACTTAAAATAACGTAGATGCAGGAATATTTGTTTGCAATTTTTTTATACCTGACTTCATTTTTACCTCATGGTCGCGTTTTGCCTCATTGTCACTTCATTTTATCTTGCAGTCACAGAATATTGGATATTGTTGACTATTGATGTCAACAATGTAGCTTAAGACATATAAATGGCTCCATGGTGTTTCTGAACATTTTGGGTAGGATTCATCTTTCCTGAGTTTAGGCAATTGGTTTTAACCAGTCATCCTGCATCCTCCCAAAGGCAAGTCATCCTGTCCCAAGGTGGGCATCTCAGATGGTTTGCCTTCTGAAGGGCTCCATCACTGGCCTTTGACTACAGAGGGAGCAAAGCAACTTGATTAGATTAGGCTAAGCTAGATGCCTAAACTGACAGTGCTGAAGTTAGGAGAGATGAATTCTACCCCTCCAGGATAAAGGCAATTTTCATGAGTGGAAAACACAGGTGATTTCACAGATTCAAATCTATGTATTGGGAAATACAAGTAATACTGAACGGTAAGGTCTTAATCTGATTTTAATTGAAAGTATAGATTAAGTACATCTAACACCTAAGGGAAATACATATTTATTGTATGCCTTTATCGAGTCCTGGCAGACTTCTGAGTCAAAGAAAGTGCAGAAGGTGATAAATTGTCCTCTGTGGATGATTCTCTCATACATACATGCAGCTGGATTTGTTAAGGAGTGCAGTTCTTCATGCACTTCTCACAGGAACAGAGCATTTCCCAGGAAAGGGAAAGGTCACCTTCTTCAAGCTGCAACTGTAAATAACCAGTGTGGAGTCCAGTAATTCATAACTAAGTCATGTCTGACAGAACCGATAAGTCTGTTCTACTGTGAGTACAAAAATCAGAGTTGCTGTTATTAAACCATGAATGCAAAACCTCTCCAGAAAGCCCACTTAATGTTAAGGCAGAGGATAACATATTTGTGTGTTTTCTCAGAGCTGAAATGAATAACAATTTACAAATATATACACTTCTAATTAAGAAAAAAATCTATTTGTGTCAGGAGTTAGTGGTGTTGATATTTTTAATTTGCTTGCTTTTTCTTTTCACATTTAAATGGCCAAGTGTAAGATGGAGGGGTTTTTTAATATATATAGCATAGATAACGACAGAAAGTCTAATTTCAGTGCAAATATTCTCTCCCAGCCCTCTTTGAGTCATAGTACACATTACAATCATGACTCCATGGTGCAGTGCAGCACTGTTAGAAATCCCCAAGCTGTCTTCAAGCAGTCAGCTGTGTCAATATGGCACAGTACGACGTCATGAAACAAGGCTAGTGCTGGTCCCCGAAGATGTGTATCTGTATTACCTATTCCACAGCCATCTTCCTCCAGCTTGAAGGACCCCCGCTGGCACCAGCATGGGGATCTCAGCACCACGCTCCATTGCTTGCTGGAGTTATCGTTTTGTAGTTCGTGCAAGGCTGGTGAGCTACTTGGATCACCCAGCGTTGCATGTGTTCTTGGCCTGGGTGACCAGTGCAGCTAAAGGCATGGACTGCATTATGAGTATAATGATTTACTATAAAATTTTAATCCATGGTGTGCTGGATTCACAGAGCTACATATGTAACTGTGAATAGTGATAAAGCTCGTTGCCACATGAACGTGTTACAGCGCTGACTAAGTATAGAAACACCGTGAAAGTTCTGTCTGTGGTTTCTGTTAGGATCTGCTTAGAGATTAATTTTATCCTGAAGACATTCACCCACAAAAATTTGTTTAAAAAAAAAAAATCTGAGCATGCAATTTGTTTACATGCTTTGCATTCCTAAAAGGAAGTAAAACTCACTGAATGGTGCTTCTGTTGCTAATAACGCAGTCAGCACTGTCATAGCTGTGTAGAGATGCATGGACAGAAACCTACTGAAAAAACGAAGATGGCAAAATTTCAGTCATATATTCAAATGTTTATCTACTGGCCCTGTTTGTTTCAAATAAGATCAAAACAGACTATTTTTTATTAGTATTATTTTTCTTTTTTTTTTTTTAATAAGCTAGGTGTTATTTTCATTCTCCAAGTTTCTCTAGGAAACCAAAACCTTAAATTTTGAAACTGTGCAGTGTAAGAAAGGAAATCAAAGTAAAATCAACTCCTTCATTTTGTAGCACAAAATTTCCATTGCTTCTTTTAGTGCGTCAGCACTGCAGCTATAAAGGAAAGCAACCATACAGTACGCTTGGCACTGCTCACAAGAAATAATTCCTAGCAAATAAGATCATTCTGCAGTAGGGTCTTAATTAATTTTTTGAAGGCAGAAGAGGAATTATCCAAACCTCCTCTCCACCCTGCCCCTATCTGGTGTAGCAGCAGCAGCACAGTAGAGAGGAACCGCTCAATAGTCTGTGTTAACTTCAGGCTCGATGCTGAGGCCTATGTATGTGTTTTGCATATGGTTGTAGCATTTATCAGTAACTTCAACATTAGAACGACCTGATAGCCCCCTGTAATATGTGCCCTTTAGTGAAAGTTAATGCTATATTCTTACTTGTGTCCTATGAAACTGTACTGAATAGGCCAGGCTCTTTCTACTACTTTACAGAAGTGGCACAAAGGGTGACTAAACACAGCAAACACTTTATTTTGATTTTACATTTATTAATCTGCAGATCCCTGGAGAGATTTTAGCTGAGAGTCGGATTTAGTTACCTCTGAAAGTGAACCTGGTATCCAGACTTTAAGGCATTTACTATTCCTGGAGGAGGGTTAAGGGTCTCGCTGAAAGCACTGCGTTGGAAAGGGATATTTTATACAGTCCCAGGAGCTCCAAGATAATCCCTAGAATTTTGAGCAATTAATTTTGTCTCTACTTTGGAGGCCAACAGACTGAATTCATGTCAGGCAGTGGGGAAGGGAAATATCCAACTGGGAAGTGAAATGAAGGGCACTGTGAGCACAAGAAAGTACAGGAAGATAAAGAAATTGGAGAGAAAGGAAAGCAAGAGAAAAGGCAGATGTCGTTTTCTGCTTCCCCTCTCCTCCCTTTGGTCCTGGGAGTCCTTCAGTGCTGCCTCACAGGGAACCTCTGTAACACCTGACTGGGGAGGCAAAGGATGACCCTGAGAGATGTCTCATCTAAGCGCAAAGGTGGTGGGCACAAAACTTGAAAGGGAACGATGCTACTTGTACCGAGAATATTGCTAGGGCCAGGGGACCAGAGGCTTCACTGTCTCACTAAACTGTGCCCCACGGAGAAATGCGACATTTGCCTTTCATCCTTTCTTCCACCCGTTCCCAGGTGAGCTCTGCTCGTTCTGCTCACAGCAGTTTGCTACACCTCCATGTCACCGGGTCACTCGGTACGGCACTTGCAACATCTGCAGGTTGCACGGGTGCCATCAGCTTTAACCCGTACAGTTGCACGGGTGCCCTCAGCTTTAACCCGTACAAGTGACGATAACAAGAGGTTTCCTTTTCACCTGAGAGGAAGTGAGGTTAAGTGGCTGACTGAGTCATAGACTTTCTAAGGGAAGATTTTGCCACAGCAGTATGCTACCAGATGACACAGCTGCATTGCTTTCTCAGGGGCTGCCCTCAAGTTCAGCATCACACCTCTTTACAAAATGTCAGGCTGACCTGACAAACAGCAACTAAGGCACCCCTCTCAGTTAATTTCTGCATCAAGCCCATTGCTTACTTCTGCTGGAGCCATAACACATAGAAAGAGCTTGATTTACAGGTGGTGTCATAAGAAAAGATAGTGGCTGAACACCTATTCCTCTTGCAAAGTTGTGGCTATAAAGTATCTTAGTCTATTTTCTATCATAAGATATGTCAGCAACAGCAGGGAGGTGGCTAACTCAGATGAGGGTGGGCAGGTGACCTTGGTGTGTGGAATTAGAGCATGAATTTGGAAAGCTGTGGCCTCATTTCAGAAAGGATGTTGGAAAAGTAGGAAGGGTTCAAAGAGCTACAAGAATGCTTGTCATCCTGACAAGTCACATAGTGGGAGATTAGAGAAGCTCCAACTTCTTGGTTTATCCAAAATAAGGTAAAAATAGTTGAAAACAGCCTACAGACTGGTCTTTTATTCGTCAGGAAAAAGGCTTTAGTAAGCCTTTAATTTTTGAAGCTGAAGTTGGATACATTCAATGAGAAATGAGGTGGTGTTTTACTTTTGGGATGAGAAAATAATTGTGCACACAAAATTACCTTGCTCCACACCTTATTTTCTATTTCTTTTTTCTATTAATTGTTTGTTTGGAGAAGTATAGTCTTCTATTTTTGCAAAGCAAATCCCTATGAGGGCCATTCAAGGTAGGAGTGTCTGACTGTCCATGTTTATCAATGTGTGTTCTGGCTCTCATCAGTGCACTCTGACGCAGTTGCACACCTTCTGAAATATCCTCAGGGGCCTGCTAAAATGTTTCACTGTAATGTCATGGTCACAGGGCAGCAACACTCTGCTTTCCTGGGTGGGTTGGTCAGAGTCTTGTAGTGCCATCCCTGTGAACTGAACTCAGACTTACTGCTTTAGCTTGCTCTACTGATCCTCTCACTTTGATCTCCTGTTTTATACTTAGCACAGCTACTGAAGTGAATACAGAACTTCAGCCTGAAAAATGGTTTCAGTGTGGAAATTGAGTTCTTCATTCAGAATATAAAAGTGCAGGCTCTTGTATTTGTCTCCTGGGAGGAAGGGGGGCAAAAAAAAGAAAAAAGAGACAGAGAAAAGAAAAAAAGAAGAATATTTTGCAAATGCAGTACTGTTGGGTAAGTCCATTGGGGGTATCAATGCTGTTAGCTGGAATGCATGGGATTTGAAAGTAGTTGGGAAACAAGCAGTGTATGTTGGTATGAAGCCACTGTGGAATATGAGCAGACAGCAATATATCATTTTAAGGAATGAAAAATATTGGAAGTTACTGTCATCTAACATTTGTCTGCCATCATCTTTCCAATGTGTGATGCACATCGTTTGGTGTTATCAGTGGGCATCTTGTTTCTGCTGTCTCCGTTAGCGCTTTCATACATACCAAAAGTCACTTTATTTTTCATCTTTAGAACTGCAAGGGAACTTTAAGAGTATTTCAAAATTATTTTTTAAGAGCAGAAGAGATCTAGCAAGATGCAGAGGTTTTATGTTTTCAATTTTTGTAAACTTCATGCTAAGATAGAGCCATGTTTGAATAGCTTCAACTTTCCTTTTTCACAAGCAGCTCTATGCAAACTAACGAGTCTGTATGCAGTCAGCTTGGCTGATCTGTCTGCATTCTGGGTTGGATTCTTACTAATTGTCTGTACAGCTACCTTTAATGCATTTAACAATAGCATCAAGAAATAAACGTGAAAGTTAATCTCTTGTGCTCCTATAGTAGAAACCAATGTAATTTCCTCGTATTCTCCACCAAATTTCCTGTTCACAGCCCTGTCGTGAACCTCCGCTCCTTTTTTTTTTTTTGTCACCTGCTTTCTGCTATAATGATGGGTTGACTTTCTCTTGAAATGTCTTCTTTCTGACAGATTGCCTGTGAATCCTTACTTTTTTCACCACCAGTTCCATCTGTCATATTACTTTGGCTCCTATAGGGGTTGAAAGCAAGCATACAGTCTGGAAAATGAACCCAGACATTCCAAACATTAAATCCAGCCAGCCAATAAAGCTTAACATTTTTGTTAAACAATGATTTAAAATACTTAAAATATCCACAGAGTTTGTTTCAGGCTGTCTTGTTTTTGTTTTCAAATTCTGATAAGACCAAGGGAGTCAGTCAATTGGCTGTATTGTTAATAACCATCACCAGTATCTTTCCATAAATGTGTGTGTGTGTGTGTTATTTTTATCCATATAGAGTAATAGATACATAACTGTATAATACACTGCTCATAATGGAGGGGTTTTGTTCTTGCGTGTTAGCTTGAAATTGAATGGGAGCATACATAGTCTCATGAGTTTCCAGTGCATCTCATTTAAGCTGCAGAGAGTAACAGAAATTCTAAGTGGTAAGAATTCATGCAAAATACGCAAAAGTCAAGGGGAAGTTTACAATAACCAGGTCAGTTCACTATGTCTAGATCTAGGAACAGATCTGCCAACAGATGAGCTGCTCCATGAAAGGCAGTGGTCATAATCCTCTATAAAAATCCTTTATATAAAGCATATTAAAATTAGCTTAAGGGAAGAAAATAAGGGTAAGATGCCTGTCTCATCTTTGCTTGAGATTATGTTATTTCATACATGGGAAAGAACACTTTGCAAACTTGTTTTCTTCAGAATTTATTGAAGTGGCATAAAATATCCTTGTGATCTGCCAGCTCCCCATGAGGACAGAACTGGCTACCATGTATGTGTAAGCAATGGGAGTATTTGATCCAGAATGATAGTTCATTTAGCTTTGGAGCGCTTTATGTATGTGATAATGGCTGGTCTTTGAATTAGTTATCAGGATGAGTTAACCTGACTTTGTTCAAACAAAAAGAGTTGTATATAGAAACAGAAAAGCCTGATTTGAGAGATATTTGCATTTTGAACATAAAAGCCAAGGTAGATACTTTCTTGCTTTTTGCCATCCTACTTGCAAAGCCTTAAAGTATTTGGTTTTTTTAAAAACATATGCACAGTTGCTGGAGATTTTTATAGAAATAAAGATGCAGATTCTTTCTTGGGGCTCACAGCTTGTATGCATTTTGTATTGTCAAAGAAGATTAATTACTTGCGGTCAGCAGCAATATTGGAATAGCAGCTGATGACATGTAGCCTTGCAGGCTTAACTTTTGCGCTTGGGGTTCCTCCTCGAAATCTGTACCCAAGTACAGACTGAACACAGCATGTTCACAAGCTCAACCTTATATGCTAGATATTTAATTGAAGCTATGAAAAGGTTAATTACTAGGCTAGTCATTGCCTACGTGTTTATAATCAGAACGCAGCATTTGACCTTGGTCTCAAACCCATTCTGTCTGAGATGGAATATGAGATGACCTGGATGAGGGGATCGAGTGTACCCTCAGCAAGTTTGCAGATGACGCTAAGCTGGGAGGAAGTGTTGATCTGTTTGAGGGTAGGAAGGCTCTACAGAGGGACCTGGACAGGCTGGGCCAATGGGCTGTGGGCAATTGTATGAGGTTCAACAAGGCCAAGTGCTGGGTCCTGCACTTGGGCCACAACAACCCCATGCAACGCTACAGGTTTGGGGATGAGTGGCTGGAAAGCTGCTTGGCAGAGAGAGATCTGGGGGTGTTGGTTGACAGCTGACTGAATAGGAGCCAGCAGTGTGCCCAGGTGGCCAAGAAGGCCAATGGCATCCTGGCTTTTATCAGAAATAGTGTGACCAGCAGGACCAGGGAAGTCATCCTGCCCCTGTACTCGGCATTGGTGAGGCCACACCTCGAGTACTGTGTTCAGTTTTGGGCCCCTCAGTACAAGAAGGGCAATGAGGCACTGGAGCATGTCCAGAGAAGGGCAACAAAGCTGGTGAAGGGTCTGGAGAACAAGTCTTATGAGGAGCAGCTGAGGGACCTGAGGTTGTTTAGCCTGGAGAAGAGGAGGCTGAGGGGAGACCTTATCGCCCTCTACAACTACCTGAAAGGAGGTTGTAGTGAGGTGGGTGTTGGTCTCTTCTCCCAAGTAGCAAGTGATAGGACAAGAGGCAATGGCCTCAAGTTGTGCCAGGGGAGGTTTAGATTAGATATTAGGAAAAACTTCTTCATGGAAAGGGTTGTCAAGTATTGGAACAGGCTGCCCAGGGAAGTGGTGGAGTCCCCATCCCTGGAGGTATTTAAAAGACGGGCAGATGAGGTGCTTAGGGACATGGTTTAGTAGTGGGCAGGTATGATTGGACTCAATGACCTTAAAGGTCTTTTCCAACCAAATGATTCTATGATCATCTCAGGAGTGTAACAACCATGCTTTCACCCTGTACTAGAGGAAGAGTTCCACTTGCTACTACTTACTGTCACCCAATTTGTCTTGAGAATTTAGAGATTTTGATGAAAGGGTATAACTTTTGGGTACTAAGCCACATGCATGGAAGCTAGATTTTTTCCTCCAGAACACTGCCATGATCACAAAGATGGTGATCCAGGAGACACTACCTGTAGGTCTAAGGAAAGATGACAATTCCTTAAGAACTGCCCTGTCCCCAGCATGGGGTGAGAGAGGGGGTCTCCCCGGGCTCAGCCCACCTTGGCCTACTGCCCTTGTCTTGGAGGAGATGTTGCACCCATGTGAGTGGAAGGCAAGTGTCTGGAGGCATACCGCGTGCCTGCACGCAGCGCTGCATGTGTGGGCTATGCCCACATCACCTGAGCAGGCAAAGACCTAAATCCAAAATAAAGCCCAGGCAGACCCAAAAGGCTCTATGCAACTGGGGGTGCTTGGAGACTACAGCCAAACAGCTCTCAGGCTTCAAAGGGGGTATCTATATTGGGTAACTAAAAACTCAGTCCTATCCCGTAACTACTCACCTACTGATTCTCAGCTGAATTACAAACCGCCCGCTGTGAGTAGGTAGGTGTGTTAGGGATACTGACCTCAGTCAGCGTTTGCAGGATTGCTCCCAAAAGTTTTTGAATCTGCAAGACAACTGATGTTTTGGCTGGTGTTCAAGGCATGTGTGTGTGTGGCATGTTTATTTCTAGATCCTGAGTTGTACTATTCTGTGAAGCTTCTGTCAAGACATTAGTATGTGTCAAATTTCAAGTCCAGTGATTTAAGCTTCCATTGTATTTGTTATTCCACTGATTTAATTTTTTTTCTCCTGGGATTCAAGACAAAATGAAGGCAAAAAAGAAAATGCAAAATCCTGAAGTGTACAGAGAAGGAAAACATTCACAACTTATCCAGTTAGTCTCCAGATCTATTCTTATCCTTCACATCAGCTGAGGATTGAGAGCAGCTGACAGGGCTGGAAGAGTAGCTTCAGACAGACAGGCAATAGTTTAGACTGATACAGGAGGTTCTACGGCTTGATGGTCTGGGAGCTAAGGAGGTTTTGACGGGAAGAAGGACAGGCTTGTCCCCATATTACCCCTACCAGCCGTACAGCCTACCATAGACCCTATATTTATGGTATTTTGCTACTTGTGCAGCTCAGAAGGTGAAGTAAAGGTGTTGTGTTGTTTTTTTTTTTTTTTTTCCTGGAGTAAGGACAGCTTTTCCCTCCACAGAACAGCAAGATTCATTGTATCTGTGTCCTTTTTCTGACTTGGGCTTCTGATCACTTTACCATTCTTTTGAAGGATGTAATAAAACTAAAATAAGTATCAAGCTGAAAACAATGAATCCATTTGGACAAGAGGAGTAGACGTGGATTTTCAAAATGTAGAGAAGTAATCAAATAAGAGCTGGAAGGCTAACTTTGGAGGAGTTTTCAGTTCTTGCAGTTGGAAGGAATCCTCCCTGCTGAAGCCAGCACCTCCATCACCCAAACCTAGTGTCATGTTCTGCTTTAATATGTCTGTGGTGTCTTTGTAATGACTAGCTATAGCAGTGGGACTGAACTATGTCCAGAATGATGTCCTACCTCCTCTTTAGATCTCCAGCACTCTCCACTCTTGAAAGTCACAGCGACTCCCATAACTTATTCACTGTAGTGTTTACACATGGATCTAAAGTCTGTTTTGCTACAAAGTTATGTCAACAACAGCATGGTTGAAAAAATTAAAATTTAAGGGGTGGGAGTTATTCCTGTTCTTGCATGTCATATACAAACTATCTACAAAGACCTAGAGAGTCAGGAAGATGCTGATATCAATTTATATTTCTGGAAACTTGTACCTCTGGGCTGGAGTGCTGCCCCTGGGTAAGGTTGCACCTTTTCAGCCTTCCAAAACCTTCTTTTTCTCCCCTTTTCTTTTGCTTTCACTGTTGTTTTAAATTGCTAACAGCTCAGAGGTACTCATCTCAAGCTTCACTTGTCCTGGAAATTTGATTTCACGAGATAACTCTACTGTAGAGCCCATGGAAGTGGAAGCCAGTAACGTACCTCTATGATATATGGATGTTTGTGCTGCTCAAGAATATTCAACCGTAAGTTCTACATGAGTTAGCAGATAAGGTCTCATTAAAAAAGCTCCAGTGGTAGGGCCTGTGCTTGGGAGGCAGAAGGTCTCAGGGACATGTCAGGAAGAGTTAGATTAACCAGGAAGAGAGAGTAAAGTATGGGGAAAATAGCTAGATAGACAATGTAAGATGGGGTATTATAATACTATAGAATCGTAATTCTATAGTATTCGCTTTGGGTTGGAAGGGACCTTTAGAGGTCATCTAGCCCGATCCCCCTACAGTGAGCAGGGACATCATCAACTAGATCAGGTTGCTCAGAGCCCCGTCCAACCTGACCTTGAATGTTTCTAGGGATGGGGCCTCCACTACCTCTCTGGGCAACCTGTTCCAGTGCTTCACCACCCTCATCGTGAAAAATGTCTTCCTTATATCTAGCCTAAATCTACCCTCCTTTAGTTTAAAACCATTCACTCCTTGTCCTGTCACAACAGGCCTTGCTAAAAAGACTGTCTCCATCTTTCCTACAGGCCCCCTTTAAGTACTGAAAGGCCACAATAAGGTCTCCCCGCAGCCTTCTCTTCTCCAGGCTGAACAACCCCAACTCTCTCAGCCTGTCCTCGTAGGAGAGTGCTCCAGCCCTCGGATCATTTTCGTGGCCCTCTTCTGGACTTGCTCCAACAGCTCCATGTCCTCCTTGTGCTGAGGGCTCCAGAGCTGGATGCAGTACTCCAGGTGAGGTCTCGCCAGAGCAGAGTAGAGGGCCAGAATCACCTCCCTCGACCTGCTGGCCACGCTTCTTTTNGTGATGTTCATACCGGCTCACCTCTCCAGTTTGTCCAGGTCTCTTTGGATGACATCCCATCCTTCCGGCTTGTCAACTGCACCACTCAGCTTGGTGTCATCTGCAAACTTGCTGAGGGTGCACTCGATCTCGCTGTCTACGTCATTGATGAAAATATTAAACAGCACTGGTCCCAGTACGAACCCCTGAGGGACACCACTTGTCACTAGTCTTTGAAGAGATGTTTATACTATTTTCTGGGAAGTGCAAAAGATTATGGGGAAAGGAATAAGAAAGAGATGACTGACTTCAGTAACTCAGAAGTTGTGCTGGGGCTATTCATGTGGCAAGCCCATGATAAGGACCAGAAAAACTCTCCAGTCACCAGTAAAGGAAAGTGAGGACTTCACTAAAGGGGACTCCAGAGACACTGAGTCTCTGGGATACTTTGAGAACAAGTCTGAAGGATGATTTTCATGCAAACAAATGTAGAAAGCATACGTCAGTCCCTAAGCATAACACTTGCTCCATAGACTTGTGGAAGGGCAGTCCGGTGCTAGCTCCTGCATCTCTCTTAGGGACGTCCCATGCTCTTCTGGCCTAAGATACTCATGGGGAAAGCATTGCTGTGCAATACCTGGCTTGCTAATTGATAGCAAATAATTGCTATATTATTTTCTTGTGATTCTGTGTGTTATGTGAGCAATCCCCTATCTTGCCATTAAGATAAAATTACTTTCTATTCTGGGAAGTACAAGGCTGCTATAGGGACTGTGTTAAAGCGCTGCTCTACTCTGCAACCTGACTGGGCCAGATATATCTCCCTTCCACTGCAGAAGTAAGGGCAAATCACCTTGGCAAACCCAGTCATTGCTGTCACACTCTTCATCTCTACCTCCACAGCCCCCTACATTTGGCAAAGTGTTTCAGAAATGCTACGCTTCTGAGGGAATAGTTCTGTTTTCTCCTTTGGGACTCCTTACTTACATGCTGAAAACTAAGCACCAGCTTTAGTCTAGTCTTTTGTCCACCAGCAGAAATTAAGGAGAAGGAATAATGGCTCAGTGCATCATCTGGGTAGTTACCCTCCTAGTTCATTCTCTCCACTTTGTAGGCAACTCAAGCCAGTTCCCCTAAGCCAAGAGAGAAGCACCTGTTATATTTTATTGTGCTATTACGCATATTTCTACAACTGTTCTCATATTAAGTTTGTCCCACTGTGACCTCCTTGAAAGAATAAGTGCAACTCAGTGCAAGTAAGGGTTGCAGAACAGTCTTCAAAGACCCTTTCATGTTATATTTTTATCTCTGTCCTAACATTGGCTAGCCATTTCTATAAAGCTGTGATTTCTGTCTTTGATAAACAAGGTTCCTTAAAATCCTCAAACAGCTTGATAATGTCTATGACAGAAACTCCTATTTATGGTGCTAATCAAAACCTTTCAGGATCCCTGCAGACCAAATACCTAAGCTACTATCTCTACATCCTTCCTAGCAAGTCTGTTTATTCACAGCCAGGGTCTCCAAGGCATCTTATAGACATAGTCTTTATGAAGTTGTTTTCACTTTGTTGTATTTTGTTAGAGCTCGTAAAAAGACCTACCAATAAAAAAGTTGCTCTAGCTCACCTCTCACATAAACATACTGACGCCTTATTCCCAGTGTACCCTGCTAGACTTTTAAATATTCCATGATGTATTTATTACTGATTAGATGACAGATTTTTTTTTTTTTAATTAAATGATCTCTTCTTACAGGTTTCATTATATCAGTTTTCCTGTTGATGATGACAGTACATCCTGGGAGGGGGTGGAATAATGAGCCTGCTTTATTACAGTAAGGTCATATTTCTCCTACATAATAATATCATAGCAAAGATAAGATATTGGATATCCTTCTTTGCTACTGTTTAAAATTAAGGCATGTATTGACCTCACCCACGGATGCTGGATTTCTTGAAGACATACAGGTAGTTTTCAGTGATTTTTTTTCAAAGGTACCTTTCCAACAGCAACAACAAAATATAACTAACACCAACAGAGTCCAAAAATCCAAATTGTTCAAGCTCTGGTGCAACTTTCAAAGGCTTTTTGATTGCTGAATTGTCTGCTTAAGATGTGGCTAGCAAGTTACTTCTTTTTCTCCTGACAGTCAGACAGTATAATCAGAACCTACATGACATATTTGTCTGTCTTTAATGTTTTATCACATTGCTTTGTTCTTTCATCTAGAAACTAGTACTTGTCCTTCTATGCAAATGTATCTATCTATTCATTAGTCTGTCATTTATAGAATGTCTATAAATATTATATTGTTTTGAGGTGGCAGTGCCTGATTTGTCAAAGGAAAATATTTTTCTCCTGCTTTCTAGCACATGAACTGTGATGGATGCAATTGTGTTCTGAGGTGCATTAAAACCCAGAATTTATAGCTATTTAGCTGGTGGGTGCCTTGGGAGTGTGTCACACAAATTACCCAGCTGGAGAGAATTGAAACCACAGTGAAAATCCTATTATTATCTTCAAAAACATATGGACAGAAAAATAATTATTGTCTTCATAAGGCAGTTGAGGCCCACCTTTTTAATGACTTTTTTCAGTCACCTGTGCATATGAGCTCAGTCGACGTATGAAAGCACGCTGAATGATATTCCAGTCCTTACATTTCATTGAAGATCTATTTTCTTTCTTCCCCTCATTGAAACCTCTCAGACTATCTGGTTACAAAATGTCTCAAAATATCCTCTGGCAGCCAAGTGAAAGTAGTAAAATGATTTTGTTTCTCTTTCCTGTTTTCCAAAGTGGAACCACTCTGAAATCTATCAAGTAGTGTAATAGCAACACGTTGTACATACCCTGAAATAGAAGAGGTGTAAAATGATGTTGGCAACAAGAGTCATTATTAAGAGCGCCTGTCCTTTGTCAGATAGCTTGGACGAGGAGAGAGGCTTTGCAAGGAATGATACTCACACCCACAACCACATGTCCATTCGTGCTCACACGTGCACTTTTCAAAACACTACAGCATGCACTGACAGCCTGCAAAGGATCAGCTTCAAAAATTTCCTTTGAGTGATTTCTTAGCCTCCAGCAGTGGCTGGAAAAGGTGTTTGTGATCAAATGGAAATGTAAAACTGCGATACTATAAATAGTAGCAAGTTCTGCTTGCTGGAGAATATCCTTCTCTAATACTACACTGAATTCCTCTTGAAGAGAGTAAAGTCAGTGTAGTGAAAACGTTCCTTTTGTATCTTTTTGGTTGACATCTGCTTTCTGCAATCATTTCTGCTTCAGCTAAGTACTGGTAGTGTCTTGAAGGAAAAGCTTATTTTCATATTACATTAGGGTTTTTTAGTATTAATTCTACTCTGGTCTGTAGTGAGTCATACCCTTGGATGCAACCTTTGTTGACTTCACTGGCAACAGCACCTTGGGTAACAAGTACCCAAGGTTCTCCATCCTTCAGAGGGAAAATATCCAACCTGTCTTGCCTTTCTGCATACTTTTCCTCACTTGTAGGTTTCCAGTACCATACCTCAATCTGGGTACCGGTTTTTCAGCTCGTCCTTGTCCCAGTCCCTTCAAGCTCTACTGCTGCAGCATGAAAATAGGAATGAGGAACCTACTGATGATATTGTGTGCAGTACTTGAGGGGCTGTTTGAGGGAGTTTGATGCCTGGACACACTGCAGGTCCTGGGGGTGCATTTTCTAAGTCCTTTGGATGATAGCCACCACCAACTTCTCCTCTTGTGGAAGAGTTGAGGAGCAATCACAGCATCCTGTATCCCACTGGTATTTGAAGTTTCCATTCCTAAGCAGGGACTTCAGCTGCCTAATCACAGGTGTCTGACACTAGACACATTTGGGCTCCTGCTTGGGGTTGGAGAGGCAGCTTGAGGCTTGGTGGCATTCCTCTGTGTGTCTAGGATGGTACTAGACACCTGAGTCCTACCAATAATGTTTAGAGCTTTTTATGTCTTGAATATGACCTTTAATCCCAGACCT
This sequence comes from Balaeniceps rex, assembly GCA_013401315.1. NCBI lineage: Eukaryota > Metazoa > Chordata > Aves > Pelecaniformes > Balaenicipitidae > Balaeniceps > Balaeniceps rex. The sequence goes on from VYZW01015501.1 coordinate 146,432, forward strand.
GAGATTTTCAGGGTCTGAATGAGAAATATGCATATTAGTGCTTTTTCAATCTATAGTTCAGTTTTTCTTTCTTTACATGGGTTGGACAACGAATTCTCTTCTAGAGTATCAAGGTTTTGCAGTAGCACATATCTAGCATATATCTCATTATTCCACACTGCTTTCTTATTTCTCCAAAATGTGGGAATTAAGAATTCTGAAATTCATTGTATTCTTTTCATCCAAGAAAATGCAGTACTTTATGATGGTGTTATTATTGGAGAATTAGGGTTTTATAAAGCTATTTTAGGGTAGAGAATTGGCTCAGTCACTGAAGGGATGACTAAATACCTGCATGTTTCTATTGTGAAGACTGGCTTTGGGAGGATGGAGATACATGCTTTCTTCCCTGCCAGAGGCTGTGCCAATGATTCTAGGCAACATGAGGTTGCATCTCTGGAAGAAACAATTTGAATTACTAGTGATCATTCTTCAGAGTTATTTCTAATTTTGTATTGTCAAAATTGCTCTTGCTCCTATTTACATGTACATGGCCAGATGTATGCTGGCAAAATGAGACAATTCCGCACATGACCACCAGATAAATTACCATTTGCAAGTGTTATGTGCGCTAACAGAGTGGATGGTTGGGGACCTGCCTGGTATTTGGCCTGTAAGAGGCAGCTGGTGACAAGCTATTAACAAAGGAGAGTAACAGATTGGTTTTTGTTGGGACAACAGGCTAGGCAGTTTTACCACTGCCATGTTTACCCTCAGAAGGGAAATGACTGATATCAGATGCCAGAAATGTCTTATTGTGAGGTTTATTCACATCCATTTTCTCTTTAAAGAAAAGGGAATAAAACTGGCTGTAGCAACAGTTACAAATTGAAAAGTACTAGGAACAGAAAAGGAGCTGCCTGCTACTCCTATCACTCTGTTCTTGTTGCAGTTCTTCCTAAATATGTGATTTCAAGTCTTTTTTCCCCCCAGATAATGAGGAGTCAATATGGTCATTTCCATGACCCAGAAAGAAACACACCTTTTAACAGAAAGAGAGCAGTTAAATCTGTAAGTGAGGGTTAAATTATCCAGTTGAGTAAAGGATGCGAAATACATAGCAGGCTGGGTAGATGAGCCATTTTTTGACAAAGTCAAGGATTAAAGAAGAGTTAAAGAAGTCCTAAATAAATAAGACAAAGAGAAGAGTTATGAATTTAACAAAAATAACAATGTGATAGAGTTTGATGTGTGTTAGCGGTTCCAATAAACAGTTTAAGTAAGTAACGCTGCAACAAATAAAGACAAGAAGGAGGAAATGGCAAAGTAAACTTAAGTTGAGGGGACAATCAGTTCAGAGAGGCTGAATCAGTGTTATGCAAACTAAGTGTTCAGGATAATGCTGCTGCTTTATTTTTCTTGGAGTAGAAAAGCTGAGTTTAAGAATCAAGAACAGGCTCTGCCAAGGCTACAGCTTGACTCGGCAAACATCGACTCTAGCTATCAGCCCTAGCAGAAGCCTTCAGCTGGATAAGCATGACCTCCTCTTTGGGTCGAGGTTTCTTTCATGGATATCATGTTGAACGCAGCATCCCATTTTATGAAGAACTGTGGGAGAGCTGTATAAACAGTTGAAAGTTATATAAAACACAGTAAGGTTTTTCCGGATCACCTCTTTCCAGTACAATGTTCTTCTGTCTTCTTTTTGTGGTAATGCTAAACATGCAGAAATTATAGGTGCTGTGTTAGACTTCTTGATGCCAATGGAGTGCAAGTATGGAGATAGCCTTCAGTCACTGTGAACAAAAGATTTTTGCAAGGTAACCAAAAATAAAGTCTAAAAAAGGTCTTTGTGGTGTGATTCCACATAACACCTAGACGAGGTGACATCAGCATGTAAACCAGCAGGATTTAAGCTGAAGGTACCCATCTGACTTTAGTGTTCACAGGGGCACCTATTCAAGGGTCATAATATCCTGGTTTCAGCAGGGATAGAGTTAATTTTCTTCCTAGTAGCTGGCATAGTGCTGTGTTTTGAATTTAGTAGGAGAAGAATGTTGGTAACACACTGATGTTTTAGTTGTTGCTAAGTAGTGCTTACACTAGTCAAGGACTTTTTCAGCTTCCCATGCTCTGCCAGGTGCACAAGAAACTGGGAGGGGGCAGACTCAAGACAATCGATCCAAACTGGCCAAAGGGATATTCCATACCATATGACGTCATGCTCAGTATATAAACCGGGGGGAGCTTGTTGGGGGGCAGTGATCACTGCTCGGGGACTGGCTGGGTGTCAGTCAGCAGGTGGTGAGTGGTTGCATCACTTGTTTTTCCTGGTTTTTTTCCCCTCTTCTTGTTTTCCTTTTCACCTTTTTGTTATTATTATTGTTATTGTTATTTTATTTCAATTATTAAACTGTTCTTATCTCAACCCATGAGTTTTCTTACTTTTACCCTTCCCATTCTCTCCCCCATCCCACCGGGGGCAGGGTGAGCGAGCGGCTGTGTGGTGCTCGGTTGTCAGCTGGGGTTAAACCATGACACATAGCGTGAATAACAGAAAAAGAGGGACCCATATACGGGAGCCAGAAGACTTCCATGTCCCTTCTGTGGCTGCACAAAAGGCTGTGCCTCAGTAGCTATGAGGCTACTGAAACAGAGACAGCAAGAAGGCAGAAGGGGGTCTGTGCTTGGACAGCGGAAGGCAGCTGCAGGGTGCCACTGGCACTGCCTGCCCTTGTGCAAGGACACAAACTATGCTCTCCTGAGCCACTTCTCTAGTAACATTCCTGTGGTGCAGCACACCAGGATATAAGCATGTGGCATACTCATGACAGGACGAAGCATTGCCAAGTATGCCTGGCTAATAAATCCTATTGATTTTGTAGAGATAAAATGTCGGGTTAGTAGGAGACTGGGTTGCTCTACAGTACTGGGAGGCATCCAGGCTGTGAGATGCGGCTGTAGCTTCTACAAATGTATCCAAGCCAGCTTTCTGTCAACAGTTTTGGGTACCAATGACAGCGTACTTTCAGCGGCCTGGGTCTCATTGCGCATCAGAGGCTTCTCATTGGACTGTTAAGACAGGCTTGGTTTAGCTTAAAGCAAGACTGAGCATGTATTCAGGAGCTGCAGTCACAACTTTGAAGAATAACCACAAATGATTGTATAGGTCAAAATGCAAAAACTCTAGAAAACAAGTGCTCTGATATTTTGTAAGTCAGTGAATGAATGGCCCGTACATGATGGTGGGAATATAAGCTTAGGTGGCTGGGGGTGCTTCAAGGTGGAAAGTTATCTTTTCTTGAAGCAGGGCAGGGCAAATGCAGTCTGAGGAAGAGGTATGAATTATGGCAGCTGCCCTGGTTGTACAGTCGGATGTTCCCTTTAGGGACATTGTGAGACAATTCAAAATAATATTTCTTGTCGTACTGAACAATAACATTCTTTAGAATACAAGGCATTATTTTATTCCTGAAGATTTCCAGACAAGATCTGTCTGTCTTCATTGTAAAAGCTTCTGCTTACAGACTATTCAAACACAATTCTCTCATGGAGACTCAAAGTTACCGTTAGGTAACCAAGAAGATACTTTGGCTACAGCACTGAAAATAAATGTTAATTTGCTCTGTATGGAAGCTATCTACTGGCAGCAGAGCCCTCACCAACATAAAGACACAAAGAATGAGCTTATATTAAAGGCCCTGGATTCAATATATTTGGGCTCAACCATGGATTTTTCCATTTGGCTTTTGTCATGTTCCTTAATTTCCCCGCTGAAATTCCTCATCTGCTTAAATTCCTCATCTGTGAAATTGATTCATAATATTAATGTTTTTAGCTAATCTATTTAGAGAATAGACTATTTAGACTATTCAGGACATGGCTAGCTCTCTATGTGAATACACAGAACCTAGAACAGTGGGGGTTAGACCTTGGTGTGGAGGAACAACTTTATTAAAAGTAGCACGCAATAAGACGGACCTAGTCCAAAATCCTGCTGTGCCTTAGATTTCTGTCAATATACAAGAGGAATGAGGTCTCCTGATCTTGAACACATGCTGGAAAGCCTGCTGAGCTAGTTAACAGTGCCCCATTATCTAAAGTGTTCATTGGATTCATTAAGCACCAAAAGCTGTGGATGAAAAACAGGGGTATGTTTTAACCTCCTCCTTCCTGTTGCCACTTTTCTCTTTTTCTTCACGTTGACATTTCTGCTTTAATTAAACGTTCAGTTCCTCCTTGTGATTTCTGCATACGCAGTTTCAACAGTATGAAGGGATGTTTCGTTGTGGCAAAAGATATGTCTAGACTGTTAGTATATCCTCTAGTCTCTCAGAGATTGCTTCCCGAGAGCGTCCTCCTCTGCTTTAAACGTAATTGTCTGACTTTCTCCTCTGAGTAAAAACGCGTTGCCTGGGACTGGCTAGACAAACCCACTGTGCAGAATTGATTTTAGTGTTTCATAGGGTACTGATGACTCCCATGATTCGGTTGCGAGATTTTTGCCTTTTTATGCAGCGGTAAGCTGATCTACATGAGAACATTAACTCAAAAAGAAAAATAATGTTGAGCTCTCATGATTGCACAGAAAAAAAATTAGACTCATGAAGCAAGTGCAAAAACTGAAGCGCTCAGAAGAGAGAGCAACTAAATGTTTAAAATATTATTTTTAGGTATTTTAACCGGTGTTGTGTGTTCAGGGGCTGATGGTAACACCTGTCTTTCATGCAGCATGCCTAATTAGTTGATTTAAAAAACTAACCTATAGTGGGATTGATATCCAGAAGTGGGAATATTATTTGAATACAAAGCCTCTGAAGACAGATGGGCCAAACTGTTTGTTGAATACCACTGACTTCAACCCAACTCAAACTGTCCATTTATTCCAGTAGAGCATTTTGAAGAGGGCTGCACTTTGTAGTCTGACTAAATGAGAAAGACAGGATACTCTGGAAGCTGGGGGGAGGTTTCAGCTCAACTCTCTTTCATCTCCCTTTTTTTGCTCAATGTTTAACATCGTTTCTTATTGTTTACTTCTTTGGCATTCTTCTATTCTACTGCATATAATGACTTGGAGCCTGAAAAAAATTGTATGTGGCTTCCTGACCATCTTGCACTGTGGAAAAAAAGCTTGCAAATGCGCACACAGACTGTCAGATTCAAGATTTCACAGAAATTATTTGCTCAGATTTCCCATCATGTATTATTAAGGTGAAGTTACTGGGAAATATGTATTCTTATGGAAACAGAAAATAAAAGTATCTAGAGCTATTTTTTTTTCCTGGAATAGTGACAAAAAGGTGGGGTGACCTTCTCACAGAGGCCTGTGGAGTGATGTCAGCAGTATTTTCCTTAAGGTGCAGTGAAAATGAATGTTTTCTTTCTCTTCAAACGTACTTCATAAGACACTACTTTTCATAGCTTTGTACTTTGTCAAGGCTCATTGAATAAAAGTCTGAGGCAGTAAAGTGTTATAACTATCTCAGTACATGTCCTTCCATTCATCCTTATTTAAGATCTACAATTATTTCTTGTACTGTTTTCTCTTTTTTATTTTTTCTGCAGTTAATTTTTATCTCTGTATTCTTTCCTGTATTAGTTGCCTAAGAAGGTCTTATTTTTAAACTTTTTGGTGCAAGCCTTCTCCCCTCCCACATTTTCAAAAACGTTTCCTTAAACACAAGGTAATATTATTTTTAATCCTACACTTTTCATGGGGAAAAAATCACAGCCCATCTTCTTGTGGATAAAGACTATGTTTTACTTTGCTAACATCTAAGAGGTCTGAGTCCTATTCTCTAGTACTGGGACAAAAATTCTCATATATGTGGTACTAAGAAACCAAGTACTTACCCAGATAATTTACACAGACAACAAATAATGTACGTTAGATACCAGAAATGAGAAACAAGAATCTATAAGACATTTTTTTTCTGTATCCTAGACATCTTCTTATCTTTTTCAAATTTTAAAGCCGTTGGCAGGGGTCACTGAGATTGCATGCATTCTTTGACTCATGCCTCTTTTTCTGAAAACTTCTGAAGAGCTTGAATGTCAGCAGTTTGTCAGCTCTGATGGAAACAAATTGATCCTCAATATGTGAAGAATGGTTTTGGAAATACTGTTTTAAATTTCCTAAGATAAATCTCTGCTCCTGAGCATTGGATTGATCATAATAAATATTGAGGCTTTATCTCATTCTTAGAACTTGGTTTTGCTCTTTTCTTTGTTTGTTTTATGGCTTAGAATTAATTAATAATGCTTCCTCGAACTCCTCAGTCTTTTCGCATCCCCTCAGATACCTTTTATCCTCAGAAAAAGCACTTAGGGGTGGGTTTTGCTTCCTGTTCATGGCACTAGTAAAGCCGGCTACGCATAGAGAAGCCCTGTGCAAAATGAAGGCAGAGTGAATCTCTGCCCCCAGCCTGCTCTCCTGTGGAATAACAGTAGAGGTATTTCAATCCCTACAGTACCAGTATCTTGCGCTTCTAGTAGGTAGCTAAAGGGCTCAGGGGCACTGACTGTGCTCCCTCTGTCCCACAGACCATGCCCCCAGCTTCCCCCGTTTTCGGTGACTGCTTTTGTAGAACAGGTAGTGGAAACTGAACTTCCAGATAGGGGGGCATGGTGAATATGTACAGTTCTTGCATGGATTTATCTCCTCCAGGTCTATAGTTCAAATCCTGGGACCACACTGGGTCTGACAGTCTGACTGTAAGGCCAAGGCTGGTGTGGAGCTGGTACTTGTTGGCACATTCTCACTTCATTTTAGTTGTCTTGCACTGCCAGCATTCAGATATACTGAGGTAGGAGGAGATATGCTAAGATACGTGACTGATGGGGATCTGGAATGGGAATGACAGATATCCCTCTCCTTCCCCACATCCACGCCAGGGCACTGAACATGGGTATAAAAAACCCTTTCTGACCCGAGGAACAGCTCTGACCTGCAGTAGCATGGGCCTCCAGCTCCTTGGCAGCTACTGTGAATTCTGTCAAGTTCCACCAAGGGCAGAAATCCTGCAATAGTTGTGTGTGGTTGGAGGACTGGCATTAATTGCATGGGAGAAAGGTGGACTGAACAAGGGCTTGGATCATGGACCAAAGCCCTAATTCACGGCAGGACTCTCTCCCTGCCTGTAATCCACACCTGCAGGGCAGAAGTGGTGAGAGAGGAGGGATCTTAGGGAAGAGGGCCCAAAGCATGAGAGACTGCAGGACAGAGGTTTTTTCTGTGTAGGAGGAACAATTTGTCATGTCCTGTTTGAATTAGAAGGCTGGGTCCTGCCTGTCCCTTTGGGTCCCTGTATAACAAACACTGAAGCAGAGAAGTGGCACCTGGATTTCTACCCTGGGTACACAGCTGCTTCTCACGGTGTACTGTAGTGGTATGGGGAGAAAGAGGATATGTGTTCACTCATTTAAGTGCTTAGAAGTATAAAGGCTGTATTAGAAATATGAATATTACTCTGTAAGTTTGAGGATGTATAGTTTTTCAGACTGACTGGTGATAGATGATCAACATCTATCAAATGTCAGATTTCATTGCCTGATCAGAAGCACGATGACCAGAAGCACGCCCTCAGAGGTGGATGTGCATGTCCTCTCATGGCTACGTGACATTTGCCTTTAACTTACTAAAGAGAAAAGGCCAAATCATGCTTTCTTGGAATAGATATGGAGTTCCCAGTGGAGTCATAGAAGAGGCACGTGTAGCTGAAGAAGCATTTCTTTCACTGTGTGGTGAAATCCTATCCAAACCCATGCCCTCAGATCATTCCTCACACCTAATTTGAGGCTCGTTAGCTCTCTGTATGAGGCATACTAGAAATTTTCACATTATTCCTTGTTAAATGGCAATTTGCAGAGTGGCTGTGAACGGGCCATTTCAATAGATGTCAAGAGCTTTAGAAGGAAACCTGGATTACCGAAGGGGAGAAAGATCAGAGGAAAGGAACACCAAAGTAAAAAATGA
>VYZW01015501.1:162106-196963 GCA_013401315.1 Balaeniceps rex
CATATGACGTCATGCTCAGTATATAAACGCTTCTTTTATTCTTCTTATTTCTAATATACAGTTGTTTAAACAAAACTAACAGCTGTTACCGACATCAGGTTATCCTAATCCATATAATGACATAAATACATCTGTTAGGAGCTTCCAGTCAGCCTTTCAGTCTGGCTTATGGCTTTCTACACAAGAAAACCCAGTTCAGTTTTTGCTCCTAATTTCTCTTCTCAAAAAATTTCCAAACATCTTATTGCCTATCACATCTAAAGCCTTCTTGGAGTTTAAGTTTTACTTTGGCTTTGTTAAACATGTGTTTCTATTGATTTAAACTATTTATAGTGTTACTTTATACTATATTCTATTATACCTTATGCTGTTTAATGTACTAAGGACTGCTGTGTTGAGTTATGGTCAACTTCAGTGACTGGCTTAGATTAGCCACCTGACTTTCACCTGACTAAAGATAGACAAGGTCAATCCTGTGTTTATGGACTAAGCAAAGTTTTCTGCCATTACAGCTCTTGGCATGTCCTCGTGTGCTCCATCCCCTCTCACTGTGTTCTGCAGCATGTTCACAACACAGCAAGGCAGGGAAGAGGCTGTAATATCATTAAGGTGTTGATAGAAGATTCACAGAGTCATTTAGGGCATTCCCTTCTCAAAGACAAGGGTTGAGTATGTTGATCAGTGGTGGTTGTGCTTGGCATCATAAGTGGGGGACACAGAAAGCAACAAAGGAACCACAGAAGCTGTCATGGGCTTCATCCTGGCAGGGCATAGAGGCAACTGCCATAAATTTTTCTGCTTGCAAGTTATTGGCTTTTATTGTTGTGACTTGGATGGTATTGCACCCTTGATAATATTTCCTTTATCTGATCTCTTATTAGGCTGCTGGGTCATAGCCTTAGTCTTGTCATTATAAATTCTTGGGCCCATAAGCTTTCCTTGACCTGAGTAGGTTGTATTTTTATAAGGCCTTTTCTGTGTATTTCAGAGTGAAATAACAGCGAACCTTTTCTTTCATTGTTACCAGTTTCCTCACACTCTTGAGTGTTCTTTGGAGCTGGGTCAGGATCCTGGTCCCCTCAGTGGAGACACCAGCCATGCTCAAGTCCCTTTCTGCACATAACTTCTTCCCCAAATCATAAATTTCTCCTCCTTTCTGTTGAGAACTTCTTTCCTTGACTGCCCCAGAGTTAAAAAGGAAAGGTTTATACCTTTGTCTTGCCCAAGTATCTTTTCAGTTGTGTTTCTTATTGAATTCTGATCAAGTTAGTCTCTGCAGATGATCAGCGTCCCCACCGTGTAGTACACTGCTAAGTTATCGCTAGCCTTGATGTTCCCAATGAGAATCTGATTTGCCATCAGGTAACTATTCTGCCTAACTAAGAGATGACCACTGGAGTTCTACGTTTTAGCTAGTCTTGTGCTATGCAAAAATAGTTTTCACATCCTCTCCTGCAAAGCTCAAATTCTACAGAAGAGCAAAGCACAGCGGAGAAGATAATCAGCTCCACATGCACTCTGAAGAGTGCAATTTTATGCACGCACCCTGAAAGACCATGCTGGGTCAAATTCATAAGCTCAAGAAAATTCTCCAAGGTGTTAGAGATTTTTTTTTTTTTTTGAAAGAGATGGCATTTTAGTATTCTGAACTTAACTTTCTTTTATCTTTGACTGCATAATATGTTAAAAGTCATGATTAGGAAGCAATAAAAAACCTGAATTGTGTAGTAATATGTACTCATGCTCACTTTCTTGTTTCTCTTACTTCTTGCTACTGGTACTTTCTATTCTAGAAATTTGAATTATTCCTTCTATATTTCCTCTAATAATGGGTTAGTTGCAACGTATGCTATGCGTCCTTGTTTTAGACTTTTCTTAGCTGTACTTTCAGCAAAACACACAGTTCAAATTGCAGAGAAATGTCCTTAAATAATGCAATGTCGTTAGAGGACTCTTGCCTATGTTCATTATTGCTGATATTTTTCAGCTTTCTCATATTGTGCTGGAGTGGTAAATGTTCCCTTTGTGCCTCTGACCTTTAATACATTCATTAAATTTAATGAGTTTAAAGTGTAAAAGAAAAAGAATCTTGCCAAGCACAATCATCAGGACTGCTATTTAATAAGGAAAAAAGGAACAGATTCACAAACATTAGCAGGTCTATACAAAACTACTTTGCACTCTTTCTACCTGCTGTGATATTCTGTTGATACAGTATGCTCAGCCTGATAAAAGCATAAGGAAAAATAGCAGCAGACACTAGAATACTGTTCTACCTATGTGGTGTGAGAGAATTTTCTATTTTTCATAGTCTAGCAAGGCATTAATTATGTCCACTGTTGTTCATAGAGTCTATTACAAAATGGAAAAAAGTGTGTTGTCAGAACAGTCAAACCTGATTTTTCATTTGTTCACTTTTTATTTTATAAGAAGAGTTTAGCGTCTGCTGCCTTAGTTGTGATTACCAGCAGTTCTTGCAAAATGTGCCAATGTAATGTACTATGAAAAATTTACTTGCTTGTCCTCTTTAGAAAATTCTTCCCATTGCATCAGGATTGCATGGTGCACCAGCCTTTTTGGGAGTGAGGCATGCTCCCTGTACTGTGTTACAGTGAGAAAAACTGCTTCTACAGTGTCACTGCAGAGGAAATGTTCTCTCTGGGGACAGACTCTGCAGTCTGCCATCTCCCACTTCGTCATACTGAACAGTGCAAAAGCCCTTCTACAGACGTGCAGACATTTTGCTGGTGGAGAGAAGAGTGGCTTCTTGCCTGGCATTTTCAGCAACTATTTCCATTTTTTCAGCTGGGCTTGGAAAGAGCTGAATAAATCCAGACTGTAGAGCCCATAGCTTCTGTTATTATTTTAGCATAATGTTTTAGCAAAATGTTTTTTTCATGTGCAGAAACTGCAAGAAGACGACAATGAGATGTGGCACAGTATCAGCAATGACAATGCTGACACTGCCTGGGTTTTTTCCAGACCATTCACCCTTAACGTTACATCCCTTGTGCCCATGGGCTGTTTGCCCCAGCTTCTCCCAAAACCTTCACGCTTGGTCTTCTACCCTCTTCCTGAACAAGCTGTCCCCAATACAATCACATTAATACATACAAGCAAAAAGAGAAAAATAGCATGGAGTCAAATGATATTTGCCACTACTGGATTATTCATTCTGTGTATAAGGAATACTTTTATCCGTTTCTCTTTGCCTTGACCATTTAGACTGTAAACTCTTTTGGGACAGGGACTGGCTTGCAGAAAGAAGGACCATGCTCAGCTAATTGCAAGGGTGCTACAGCAGTTGAGATAAGGATGAATTATAACCAGAAGATCTGACTAAGAGGGAGTGACTCTACTGCTTATTTCCTCAATATTTACATGTCATCTTGAGAACAACAGGTAGAGATTTAAGCACAGACAATGCACGATAATGGACTATATTTTACTTATTAAAAAGGGAGGACCAGCCATATTCTTTAAATATTAATTTTGTGTAGACTTTCAGTCACAAAAAGAGAGAAGACACAGTCTTTTCAAGCAATGGATATTAGGTTTATACAGGTATTTAGAGTGCTAAACATGAAAATGTTGGCATCTTCTTGTAGCTTTCATAAGAAAGTGCAACAACACAGGGAGGAGTTATCTCAGAGTAATGCTTTGTGTGATTTATTTAGTATGGGAGAAATTTGAAGCAGAGCAGAGAACTTGTGCAAAGCCACTACATACATATGTTTCCTAATAGGTCTGATCAGAGGATAAAGATAATTGTATTGCCGTCTCCTAGACTTCTGCAGATGACACCTCTGGCTATTTGAAACTATGTGAGAACCATAAGATGTCTGAACAACATTTCCTGTTGCAAAGAAGTTGCATAAAAGGATGGAGACCTTTTTTCATTTAACATCTTACAAGTCCACTGCCTAGACAGATCTGCATACCTGGTACATCAGCTCTAGGGTCTTCCCAGACATAACAGTATTTGGTTTCTCTTCCATCCTACCATTCTTCAATCTGACACTGTAGCATAAGCCAACACTTTCAAATCCAGGTTGACTGACTGGCTTTCATGCTTATAACTCTCTGTAATTCTTATATCCTAAACCTATGATCTCTTTTTCTGTTTTCAAACTCATATTTGGGCAAAAGTCACTCTGACTTAATCTTATCGGAGATTTATGAAAGGGGTTTGCGAATTGACTCAATAAAGCTCAAATAGCTTTACAGTAGCTATTGTCTGTTCCATAATACTGCTCTGAACATAAACTATGGCATCATATTGGAATTAGCTAGCCTGCCAGATGACTCCAGTTTTGAATACATTGATTGACATGTCATTTTGCCCTTAAAGTAATAATGGGATTCTGGAAAGAGTCTTCAACTTATAACATCAAAGAATTGCTCAATTCACCTCATTAGTCTTCAACCTTTCAAATACAATTGCAGAATACATTGAAGATTATTTTGGTACTAGATGATCATCTAGCTGAAAATATTGTTTTCATGGCTATTCAGTATATTAATTATTTACTATTGCCTTTACTTATGTTATTAGTAAATTCAAAGCTGAGGAAAACACTATATTACATGGTAAATCACTCGGAGCAACCAGAATTCAGATCAACTCACACTTCTTTCAGTTGCCTTCAGTCTGAGAATGGATAGCATGAAAAGTCTTTTCATTTTTTTTTTCTTTATTCGTCAGATTTTACTGAGGGAAGTAGCAGATAGAAGGCATTATGATAATCTGCCCTGATTTTGGTTAGGAGGTACCCACTTTACTTTCCAGGACCTAATGAATTCTGCCAGCCCTGGTTTGTCCTTTCCCTTCTCCTAGGAATTGTATTAAAACATGACATTCCCTCTCTTCTCTTTGAGCTGCTTCATGGTATTGTGTCCTCATATGGAGTGCCATATCTTGTTATCTATATAATGCTTCTCTAAGGAGTCCCAACGCTTTCATTATCTACATAAATATCAAAATGCTTTTGGTCCCTGCATAACTGTTTTACCTTCCTATGCCTTTCCCTCTTCTCCCCCTGAACCCACGTGTTTAATGTCAGCTTCTTTTCACTTAACTATTTTGTATCAAGAATATCTTGTGTTAGCATCATTATTGTCCTTTGTATTAGTTTCAAAAGATGAAAATCTTGGAATTACAAAACAGAATCACGTCTTTACTATGGATATCCTCTGCGTCCACCTCTGTTGTCCTTGGTATGATTTTGGTTCTTAAGTAATTAGTAATTTCAAATCCCTTAATTTTCTCAGTTCTGTCTTTTCCACATTTGTAACAAACCTGTTTCTTTTTATAATATAAGCAAGCAGAAATATAGACAGTGGTTGAAATTAATTTTCATTCCACTGTGTTGGAATAATTTCCTTTGGATTACAGTAGTCAAAATGTGCTCACAGACTGCACTGGTATAAAATCTGGGTTTTTTTGCTGGCATTCATGTTGCTCACTAATGGCAAAAGAGTTACTCCTGGCTTGTGCTAGACTAAAAGGAAGCAGCACTTATCATAATGTCTCTTTTTAAAAAAACCCTTAACTTTCAGCTTTTTCTTATTTCATATTCTCTCCCTGCTTCATTATTTTGTAATGTTTAATTGCCTGACTCACTATCTACACAATTCTATCAGTCTGACCAGGGCGTTTTGAGCTTTCCTTTTCCCCACATCTATTTACTGTTCGTCCTTTTTACTTACATCACTCCTGGCCTCCTATTATTTTGAAGTCATTAAAATTTTCATTTCCTTTCTTCACACCAGCCAGAACTAGTGAGCAATACTTAATAAAAAGCTCTAGCAGACAATCAGACTCTGTGGCCCTGAGTCCAGTCACATTTATCCACACCATGAGATTTTATAACTAGTTTTTATCCTGCCAGACCCAAACTTCCTTAGGTCTGATGATCTTCCTCACAATGAGGCAAGCCAATGGCAGAGTAGCCATGGATGACCAAGGATGTGGCTCTCATTAATTTTGTGGTGATGCTCTGGGAGTAATTCTCAAATTCCCAGAAACTCACATTGCTCTTCTTCCCCTATCTCCGAATATTGATTCTGCAGGAGAAAAGCCACAAAAATGATGACCAACATTGCCAGTTCCATCATCGCTAATACAGCACAGTGGGCAGGTGGCAGTCCTAAATGCAGGCTTTATTAGAAAATTCTCAGTTATATCTGCCAGGTATCACTGTGCCCAAGAGGCAGGCCTTTCCCATGACCTATTGCTATATATCCAGGAAACTGCCTCTGTGGTACGCTAAATGGTTAGGAAATCCCCACTGCACTTGAGTTATACAATAACCTTATGGCAGGCACTTGCGTTCCATTTTTCTGTACAGTAGTCACAAGATTATAACTATGCAGTTCAGGTTGTATTTAATCACTGATGTAATTTCTTTTAACAGAACAGCATACGTTTTATTTGGAAAACTCTGAACAATATAAAATGATGTTTTCCTTAGCGAGGTGATTGCTAGTGACAGGCTGGCAGGAGCAGGGCTGTATTCCGTGGCTTAGTACTGCTCTGGCAAAATGAATGGGATGGTGCTGATTTTTGCCAGCTGAGGATTGGTCCCACCACTTGCTTCTGCTGCATGGCAGGAGTAGAGGCAAAGTGTGAAGTTCTGTGGTGGCCAGGGTGCAAGTTGAGGTGCTTCACAAGTGCAACTGCCCCAATGTCAAGCACTGCTGCAATGGCTTACCACCTCTCCAGCGGGGTCCTCCGGAATTAGTCTGGTGATCCACTGCAAGTGGGCCTCTTTGCAGGCAAACTTGGGCTTGGAGGAAGGGAGAGGCTTGCTCCTTGTGTCAAGCCTGGCTTGAGCTGGCTCAGCTTTCCCAGGATACTCCAGCCAGCCTGGCAGCAGATCATACTCTCCTATCCCGTGAGCTAGTGTGTAGGTCTCCCCACATCAGGACTTTGGCAGGTTCCTGTGGGTTAGTCTCTTATTTCTTGAAAACACCTTCATACACTAAGTTTTCTGTGTTAAGCTGTGTTACTTCAGCTGTCACTATCCCAAACCAGGCACAAGAACAGAATGGTGCAGGGGTTGGGGCTGAAATACTACAAAATCCGGAGAGCTTTGTGTATTTTTACCTCCCTCTCCTGAAGTGTACATCAAATTAAATCTGCTCAGAAGTTGACAAACTTGCCCTAGATCAAAAGTTATGAAATGGAACTGTACGTTTTCAAATGCATGCAATAGCATTGATTTGCAACTCCTCATACAAAACACATTTTTATTTGACTTCCTGTAGTCAGGGTCTGTCATAGGCAAAAGTACAAATATCTTATTGGGCTTATTCTCTCTTCCTTGAGTTGTATCTGCAATCAAATAAGGAAGCAAGCAACCACAGCAAAAGCAACAACAAATGGTTCAGACTTCTCCAAACTTACTGCCTAATAACCATGAATGTAAAATTACATTTCAACATGATTTCAGCAGTTTTCTGAATAGCATTCACTGTTAACCTTTATAATTGGGGTCTGTTCAGTGATGGTGGTATTTTCAGCCTGCTGTAAGCTCCCAGAATAAGAAAATCCCATTTTTAAGAGTTTTCAGGCTCATCAACTGGAAGAGAAAAAGCAAGGGCTCTGCATGAAGAAGCAAGAAAGCTGCAATGAGAGTGGGGAGAAGCTCTCTCTTCCACGGGCTTTGTTGATTAACACTTTGTGGACACTGCAGCTAAAATAAGTCTTCAAGCAAAAATTTAAAGTGATAAGAGGGAGCCTATTTTGTGAATCCAGACAAGAAAGGCTGCCAGGAGGTCTGTGTGGGATGAAGGAATAGAGGTGGAGGACAACAAAATGTACACAGCATTGATACCGATTTGGGTTTTGTTCTTCAGTCTTACCTCTACTTTTTTTTTTTTTTTTAAGAAGGATATAAATAATCTGCCATGAAATGTAAAATAAGTGATTCCAGCATAACAGTCCCCTAAAGCTTGCTCCAACCCCCCTTCTTAGTCACTAAAAGTGTATGAAAAATGCAAATCACTGAACTCAAAAACTTACAGCCTTAGTAACTGAGGTAACGGGTTTTTGTTTATAAGAATAGCATAGCACTCTGCAGCATAAACCTTCAATTAATCCTTTGGTGCAACCTACAACGATAGACTGCTTGGCGTTATTAGATTCTGTTTTAGCTGTACCATAAACACAGTAAGTTAAAAGTGCTTCAGGCGGCTAAAATGACACGTTTGAAATTTTGCGTTGTCTTTTATTTTTCATTCAGTGGTTCTAACAGGGGAAAAAGGTGAGGGGGAGAGAAGATCAGAGGAAACCCACACAGGTTTTAAAATAGATTTTGAAAGGCAATGTACTTTATTTATGTATTTTACTGTGTTTTTTCCACTGTGTATGCATCCAATCCCTTCAATCCCTGCCTCTTTACGTGGGTGTAGGTACATATCCTTATCCAGGCGAAATGGGTGTCAGTGGGAGTGGTGCGGTGCTGCTCTAGATACAGATTAGACATAAAGGCTCAGTTTTGGCTGCCTAAGTTTTGGTGCTTACCCTAGATCCAGGTTATGTGCATAGGATGTGTCTGTGGGTCAGGGAAAAACCAGGCTGCATCCCTGCTTGCTCAGGCAAGACCTGGGCATGCACCACCCTCTCTTCCCCTGTTTCCTGGCATATTGATACATGGGTTGGAAACCAATATAAGCCACCAAACAGGTCTTCTCATCTGGATAGTGAGGACAACCAGGCATGCCATGCACTGCCCAATGTCTCCGTTTGCCTTTGAGATGCAGCCATACCTGGCTTAGGTTTCCTTGGTAATCCCCATAGGTGTCTGCAGAGCTTAACCATACTCTGGGCAAGCCAATGTCTTTCCTCTGACTATGAAGGAAGCTAGGACCAAATATATTTCCAACATAGACTATTCAAGAACATGTCTAAAGTTAGGTGGGAAGAAACTACTGGAAAGCTCTGTCTTTTGAAAAATGATATGCATACAGAAAATTATCTAAAATGTACCGTTCTTTGTCCTTATTCCTAGTGCACAGCCTGAGGCTGAATCCTGCTAACATCGAATGGGTGTTTGGCATAAGAATGCACTCAGTGCATCTCAAACATGATGGGGTTATTCCTTCACCCTCTTTTTACTAGTCTGACAGGAAACAGAAGTGTGTTTCTTCAGTTTATTTGTATATCCTGTATCTTGTCAGCCAGGATTTCTTTTCCCACCTTCCTCAACAGCTTTTATTGCTCTGCATTATTCTCTGTCTTTCGGGTCTTCCTACTCTTATTCACCAGATATACAAGTACATATGCATTTTCTGTGTGCTGGAATGCAAACTACTGCTTTATTCTAACAGGAGTATTTGCATACAAGAGGACAAGGGTTCTTCAAACTTTACTTTATTCTGAAAAAACCCTGAAGGCCCTGAAGAACATGTGCTACATGTTTTTTATTCCACTACATTAAAACAGTATTGGTAATGGAATGTCCTGTAGGGATGGCTTTAGAGAGACAAGTAATCAGTGTTGCAGTACAATGATGGCAGTGCCTGTGGGGCTTTGAGCACGTTATTACTGCTGTCTTACGTTCTGGAAGATGACAAGAGAAACCGAGTGGTTATGGGCTTTTTGACCAGTATTGTGGGAGGGTGGTGGTTGTGGTTTCTGCAATGTGGGCTTCTCTCAAGCTCTTCTGTGAATGATAGTACCTTGGAGGAAGTGCTGGCATTACCCTAGAGAAAATGAGCTAGCAGAGCTGCAATCAGCTTCCTTGGAGCGTTATTTCTGGCAAACAACATTCTTCCCTTGGATAGCTCTCACATTGTTGGAAGACCCAGCAGGCATCAAAGTGCTGAGGCATGTTACGTTTTCAGGCACCTGTGAAGATAAATTGGTTGTGAACTTTGTTTTTTGAGGTAAGTGCCCCCAGCTCAGGAGATGAAAAATTAGTCCTCTGGTTTGTTAGATGTTTTCTGTGTAGCTGAAACAGATTTTAAAAACTGCTGAAGTGTCTTCCAGTGAAAAACAAATCTGCATAGAAAAATCATTTCCAGATTAACTCTCAGATTCCATTTGTGTGGGTTTTTTCCCAAACTGATGCAATGTGCTCCAAGGCATTTCATTTTACTTTTAGTATTTCTGTGGAGGATAAACTCTAGTCTTGCATGTGCGATTTCAGGAAGGTTTTATTTTCTTTCAACATTTTGTGTGTCTGTTAAGCTGGGCTAATCAAAGGTATGGATTCACTGCTCTCTTTCTCCCCAAATAGCACCAGACAGAATAGTACATACACCTACCACCTGCAGTCACAACTGCAGCTACATGTATGCCCCCTCCCTCTTTTCTCTCTCAGAAGTGATAATTCTTTTCTCCCACCCTTTATCTTATCTCCTCAGATTATTCACACTGTGGAGCAACAATATTTCTTTGCTTTGTGTTTTTGCTGCACCTAGTATAATGGGATGCTGATCTGTCTCATTGTTTCTGGGAAAAACTGAACCGCAATAAGCTATGTCTATTTCAAGGAAAGGATATGATTCCAGCTAACAGGAAAACTACCAGATAGACATTATTTTGTCCATTCAAGGAATGGAAAGAAAAGACTTGTGTTGTTCAAAAGGCTTTATCTTTCTTTTATATTACTTTTTTTGTTATTATGAGTTGTTGAAGTGCTGCCTAAAGCAGCTTCTAGATTTCTAATATAATGACCATGTTGTTAAAGGCCTTTTTCTAAGCCCCTGGCTATGTTCTCATTCTCTTATTCCCATTCAGTTTTTCTCCTCTTCCTGTTCCCTTCCCCAGTGTGAGTGGCACTGATAGAGCTACTGGGACACTTCTGCCCCTAATAACATAACCAGTCCAATAACCATCAGGGAGCTCATTAGACTGCTAGCTATCAAGTCCCCTTGTGCTGTCTGTGTTTGTTGCTGTGGCATATACAGATTGTTTTATTTAAAAAAAATCTCTTTGTTCTCCAAAAAATATCATCGAGTAACAGGCATAGTCCTTCTGGGTTTCTCCTCCAAGGGTTTTGTTTATAAATCCTACTGTTATCAGACAGAAAGGGCTGACAAGTGATAGACTGAGACAGCTCCTGCACCCACATTCCTTGGCAAGCTGGAAAAAGGCTGGCCTTTCACTGTTTGATCCTCTTTGTCCCCCTGAGTATGAGAGAAAATGCTAACAAACATTTTTCCCTCACCGTCTGACTGGTTAGTAGGAGAAGGTGGAACCAGCAGTGGGGTGGGCTCCTCTCTCCCTGCACACTCCTTCGTGCTGCCCTGGCCACCGTGCAGGGGGAGGACAGTAAGATAGTGGGAGAGCCGAACTGGCTCACAATCCTCTCCCTCACACGTGTGCTCACACCCTTTTCCTATGACAAGTGGATATGCCCATTGATAAATTACATTTGCTCTACCTATAAAGTATTCCCACAGCATTGCCAGCAGTGGAAGACCTATTCACTGCTGAATGAGCATTATCAATCCCATACCATATGCAGTCTTTTAAGTTTCAGCAGAAAATGAGCTATTTCAGAAGAAAAAATGAGTTCTTTTGCTGCTACTCAGGCAGGGGTAGATGAAAGCCATAGGAAGAGGATCAGTGAAGTTGGCATCTAATGACATTAGGTTCCTTTGAAAAGAGCTGAGGTGTGCAGTCTCACAGGTCTTTGAATTTTACAGGAAATCCTTGCTGTGGTGTCATGTGTTGGCCACACACTTCAGTACTGTTGTTTATAATTTTTTCCACTTATTCAATCTGTGTACGTAGTTTCATTGGGTTTTTTTATATGAATATTTGCATTTTGAACTTGAGATCACTGAAAAGGAGATGTAGTGAAGCAGTAATGGGTACTGTTGCGTACATTTTCTTCCTTTTCTGTGAGGGAAAATAGTAAACATGATATTTAAAAATATCCAGAGGTCTCGAATGTCACTTTTGCAAGAATCATTGAATCCTGCAGATGAAGTCTTTGATCTCTGAGAGGCTCCTTCAACTAAGCTTTAATGAATGTGTTACCTAACTGTCCTTCAAGTAAGGCCACGATTATTACTTCGTTGTGTAACATTTCACAAACTGAAATGATGAGATTCTTCACCAAGAATGTTTGTTCTGTTAGGCTTCTGGCTCTGCTTTGTAATGAAGTAGCATCTTCTGTGTTGCAGGAATTGTAGTTTGTTTGTTAAATGTAGTTTCAGGATGATCAGCTTATACAGATGGGCTCCCTTTAGGTGTGACAGATTTGCCTGAACAACAGAAAGCGTGGCAGCTCACCGGTCAGCCTGGCTGAATTGCCAAGTCCCCAATCTGTGGGACCTGCTGACATGCAAAAGCCATGGTTTTGGAAACGCTCAAACACAAACTGCCCGATGACCTGTTTTCCCCTGATAGTTTCTGGGTGGAATGAGATGGGTATCGGCAGGAAGCCCCCATAGTGCTCATCCGTGGCAGACACACAGACCTGTGAAGGTTTCCTAAAGCAAACGCATTGCTTCCAGTCAGGCTTACAGGGCTTCCAGATGAAGCAGCCCCCGAGAAATGCAGAGCTGCCACAGAACTTGGAGAAACCCATGAAATCCAAAGTCCCTGTGGTTCCTGTGCCAAGACTTGAGCACCACCGGAGTGAGCCAATAGACAGTAAGAAAACCTGCCCACCAGTGTCAAAATTCATCAAAATTGAGTGGTTCTCTAGAAACTTTCTGGTTTGGGGGAATAGCTTACAAATAATCATACAAAATTATGCTTTATGCGGCAATTTCTAATTAGCTCTACTCATAACCATAGACCTTAATTCTTGACACTGTCTTTCTTTTTCTATGGAAATCTCCATAGCTACTCTACCCAGTCCATTAGCTTTACTTCTGGCTGATGCTCAGCATGCTTATGGCAAAAAAAAGATTTTCTCACACGGTTTACACTAAACTTAACAAGAGCTTTTAACTGTATTTTCTAAATTTAAAAAAAAAAAGAAGAAAAATGTTTGGTGGGTTTTGTTGGGGTTTTTTTAAGTTTTCCATTGATTATTTAATATATCATATTTTGTCCTTTCCAAAATGCTTAAAAAATGTGTTTTAAAAACTTCAGGGCAAACCAGGGAATGCAAAAGCCAGGCGACTTACGAGATTTACGCTTCAGTTTGCCGCCAGCCAGATGGATTGGCGACTTGCAGGTGAGAGAGATTAGAAGAGAAGCAATGAATCACAGGGGCAGCCCCTGTTAAAAATGCCTCCAAAAGCTCAAATGAATAGTTTTCTCAACAACCATCTATTCAGGGCCTCAGCCTGCAGCACCCACTCTGCGCAGCTTACTTCATCTTACTTGCTCATGAGGAACAAAGCACTTGGCTTAGCAGATTTGTCAGCAGCGCTGCACTGCTCACAGCTAACCTCCATTTTCTTCCAAATAGGAATAAATCCTAAAAGAGAGCAACAAAATGTTCTCACACATCATATGGCAAATGATGGCCCAAAGTCAGGGTGTGATATTTACTCACCAGAAGGGAAATGTGCATGTGTGCACACTCATGCATAGAGAAGAAAAATTTATTATATTATTTGTCTTTCCTTAGTAATTAAAGATTAAAACGCTAATCCTGACTTGGCACCTCCTGCACCTGGGTAGCCTATCCCCTGCAAAGATTTCAGCAGTGTCAGGAACACACACTGCTGTCCACGTCTTGTGCTTGACTGAGGCTTTAATTCTGTGATCAATAGAAAAGCAAGATTTAATCCTAAAAATTGCATTTGGATTATAATCCTGATTTTAAAAACAGCTGTCTCTGTCACAGCCAGGAGATCTTGATGTGTGTTGCCCATCTGGGAAGTCTCGAAGAGCCTGCCTTCTTACGTCTTTGAGTGCATATCTGGTGGCCTTACGCACGTTACTGGGGAGGCAGCATGGGACCGGCAGCCCAGCTTTGGTGCCACTGCAGGAGAGGAGCAGAGAGCTCCTCAACTCTGCCTCCCACTGTGGGGTCCTCATGCAGGAATGCCTTGTGGTCGGAGGGCTCACTTTAAATGTCAAGGAGATGTCAGCAAGATAATTTCCTTTTAAGAAAAATAAACCTCTTGGCATGCTATTTTCCTATAGGAAATCCCAGGGAGAATTATAGGACTTTAAAAAAAAAAAAAAGAAAAAAAAGGGGGGGGGGGTGGCAGAAGGGAGGGAAAAAAAAAGTTTCATGAGGCTTTTGGTTACAGATCAGCCTCTCTAGAGGGTGAGAAAGTATGAGGTTGCAGGAATTGAAGTGCCCCATAAGCAGCAGCTACTGCGGGGTTTCTCTGCCCAGGTCTGGATCTCACTGTTAGACACCAATTAAGTGGCAGTGTGTGCAAAGTCTTTATTTGCATGATCCTGCTTTTGCTCTGCCCACTCTTTTCCTGGAGCCCACCCTGTTCTTCTGACATCTGTTTTGATGATTCTGGACTACATTCGTATCCATTTTACCCTTTGAACTGATGTCTTCTTGACCTTTTTCAGTTCCTCATCTTGACCTGTCTTGACCTTTTTCACTTGCTTCCACCTGATAGCCAATGCAGCCTACAAAATAGCTTTATTGCCTTGTCTCAGTCAATACTGAGAGAATATTTCTTTAGTTTTTCAGTAATCAGGGTTTCTTGTGCCTTTCCCTGTCACAGCAACTACTAGTTACTGGTGATAAGGCAGTGGAACAGATGGAGAACTGGGCTTCAATCAGTTATAGCAGTGCCTCCGTTCTTGCTTTGCGTGGCTCGTGACTGCTGTAATACTTGAAGTCAGATAGAAATAAAGAAATTATAGCTAATAAACCCATAATAGAGTTGTGTTATTTAACTAGAAATTCCTTGTAATAAAAAAAAATCAGACCATTGAAGAGGAAACTAACCTGGGAGTTAGGTCCAGTAGTGAATCTGAACGGAACTGGTAGAAGGTTGAGATTACAACATGTAACTGTCTATATTCATGACTTTCTTGATTTTGCACTTCACATACAAGATGATTCATAGCTTTGTACTTCATTGTATAAAATGAATATTCGTTGTACTGGAAACACTGACTGTGAAAGTATCTGACAGTCTGTTCTTCCTTTACAAAAAAGATGATAAACTCCTCATACAAGGGATTTCTCTGAGTTTTCTTGGCATACACCTTGTTTGGAATTCAGATTTTTGTATTATTATCATGGGATCAAATCCTGCTGCCCTTATTCAGTCAAAACTGCCACAGATTTCAGCAAAAGCACTGCCTAAGTAGGATGTGAAGATCAGGAAGGAAGGTCTAGCATTTTGCCCACACAATATTTAAGAAATCACAGACATCTGTGTTGTTTATTACTTTCTGTTCATAACATCTGTGGAGAAGATTTTTAAAAATATTGGCATTGCCCTGGGTATCTAGGAACACAGGGCTGGAAATATGTGCTGTGTCAGGGGGCCCAGTTTCTTTCTTCATTGATGACCACGTAGCAGACGCGTACCCTGTGGTACGCCTACCCTATAGGCAACAGAAGACATAAAACACTCTCCAATAACGTATCATAAACTTAAGACCTTCCATACAGAAATCAAAACCCACAAAATCAATAATGGGCCATAGGAATAGTGTAGGCAAGGTCCAGAGCTATCATCAGTGCCTTAGGTGTCAGCAACAAGCGCTGAAATTTTGCTCCAAGTTTGTCAGTGTTATTGCTTGCTGCAGTGGCAGTAGTTAGGACACTCAGAATGCTTCTGCAGTCCATACCCTAAACGGTTTTATGGTGCGTGTTTGAATACTAACTCACCTTTGTCATTTAACACAATTCTCGAAGGACAAAGCTGTATCTTCGTGCCCAATTTGCAGATCTTCAGCTACTTCTAACCTCAGTAAAATTGCCTTACAGATATGAGACGTTTACAAATGTGTTTGGAATGGGAACTTTAGCATGTTGGAGGAGGATAGCTTAAGGTTACTGTTCACGTTTTATTCATTTACTTCTTGCAGCATGCTCAGGTTAGCCCATTTCACTCACAGTAGGGTATCCCAGGTATTCATTCAATTGTTGTAGGCGACCAGAATTCTGAAATAACAAAATATTTTTTCAATAAACTGGTAACTACATTAATCAGCTTTGCCATTTTCTCTTTTTTTGATTTATTATTTTCAGTTTAGGTTTTTACCTTTAGAAGGAGTTAGAGTGAGAAAACTAGTTGGACAGCTGAAACATTTCAGTTTAGCACCAACTGTATCGTTCTAGTCAAATTGCCCAACCAATCCAAATCCCTTGCTGCTTTACTGAGGAGCAGCATAGCTCTTGGGGAAGCACAAAAAAAGTACTTCCTAGTCTAGAAAATAGACAAAAGCTGATCCTGCTTGAAAGAGAAGCGGAGACTCCAGTAACTCACTGTTTCTAAGTGAAGAACGTAAGTGAGAAAAATCACTTTTTCTGGCATTGCTGAAGAAAGATCTGGTCTTTAAAGCGTATCTGACAGTGATAATGCAGCATGAAGCTGCTTCAGTTTCGAAACCATTGCAATTTCCCCATCTAATGTGTGTACAGATTGCTTATGAGGCACTCCTGTGAAATGCATTTGCTTGAACAGCAGGCTGTACTGCAGTGTATTAAAGGGCGCACACAAATGAATCCTTAATAAGCAATACACCCTACACCCTCTGCTTCAGCAATAGTGTTACAAAAAGCTAGTAGTGAAGAGCGTCTTGGAGCTTTCTGGCGACTGAAGATCTCATGTGTGCCCAGCACTGCTGGGGCAGATCAGTCCTGGCTGACAGCACGAGCTTTCCAGACACACAGTGCCATTCCGTTTGCACATGCTGTCTTCGTTCAAAAATCTTTTTACAGACTACTCTTTCTGAATTTCGCCAGTGGAGATACAACAGGGGCTTCTCACGAAACACAGTGTGGTGTCTTACGAAGACTTCTTTTTTTTTGCAGGACGCTGAGTCTTCCACTTTCAAAAAAGTGGATTTTGAAGTGTACGTCAAAGTATGAACAAGAAAAAAAAGGAGAGGAAGTAGCTACCTTGTGCTATCGCATTGCTAGTCAGAGTCTTTAATGATTTACACCAAGGAGCTTGCATCTTCATTATCTTTCTTTAATGAAAAACTACAGGA
Organism: Balaeniceps rex; assembly: GCA_013401315.1. Taxonomy (NCBI): domain Eukaryota; kingdom Metazoa; phylum Chordata; class Aves; order Pelecaniformes; family Balaenicipitidae; genus Balaeniceps; species Balaeniceps rex. Next base: position 179,169 of record VYZW01015501.1, read on the forward strand.
AGCAAAATTAACATTAGGCAAAATGTCATTGTCAAATTAGGCTGAAATCTAACCATGAATAGTGGCCACATGTTCACACCAATTAGTAATGGTTTGGTTTCTTTTCCATTAGTAAAACACTCTGTAGATGGCTTGCTCCTCTGAAATACTGCTGGAAGGAACAGCAAATGGGCTGTGATGTCTCCTCCTAACAGGGGCCAGGTGTGTGATGACAGGTGGGATAACCTGAGCACCTGTGTGACTCCAGATGCAAATCTGTAGTTGGGTTATTTCATTACAAGCAAACTAGGAACAAGTGAATGTGTTATTTGATGTCCTGCTGTATTAAGCTTTTTTCCTAAGACTGAAAAATAGAAGTTCTTACGCCTCTCCTGCTGTTACCCTGGTACCCATCTACTACCCTGGCCCAGGTCCAAGTTGGTGTTTATTAAATCATAACTGCAACAATGATTCTCTCCTGTAAGCATGCAGAAAATTAAAATAAGAATAGATTTTCTTTTCAATAGCATAAGCTGCAGCTAAAGGAGGACTGATACAGTACAGTGAGGAGCACAGCAGTAAATTATTCCTCTCTGATGTTGAGCTGCTCAAATAATCAGCGTCTTGTATAAGCAAAGTTGAAAGGAAACTGTGGTGCAGTCACAGACCATCACTGTAGCTCAAATGCTGAGCTGTCAACTGCGGTGTGGGATGGGAAAATGAGAACAAACTCTTCTTCTGACCACTGTAATAGCTGTTCGTGTATTAACGTTATCTGCACAGATGCAATGTGTGAAGGGGGCTGGCATCTGCCCGTTCGCTGGTATTTCGGCACAGATGCTGGCACTTTTTGTGGAGGGAGAAGAGAGCAGGAGAGCAGAAGGCTGGACCTCTGAATTTTCCATAGGTACTTCAGAATTCCCACTCTGAGCACTGTGTGTACCTGCGTATACTTGAACTAGGGCTTGCATATTTGGCACCCTGCCTGTGCTGTCTAGTTCATAGAGCTGTTCTAGTAATAGATATTACCTCTCCAGAAAACTTGCTTTACTTACATCCTTTGACCAGGATGGCTACTACTTTGATCCACAAAACCAATCATAGAATCATTTGGTTGGAAAAGACCTTTAAGACATCAAGTCCAACTGTACCTGTCCACCACTAAACCATGTCCCTAAGCACCTCATCTACCTGTCTTTTAAATACCTCCAGGGATGGGGACTCCACCACTTCCCTGGGCAGCCTGTTCCAATACTTGACAACCCTTTCCATGAAGAAGTTTTTCCTAATATCTAATCTAAACCTCCCCTGGCACAACTTGAGGCCATTTCCTCTTGTCCTATTGCTTGCTACTTGGGAGAAAAGACCAACACCCACCTCGCTACAACCTCCTTTCAGGTAGTTGTAGAGAGCGATAAGGTCTCCCCTCAGCCTCCTCTTCTCCAGGCTAAACAACCTCAGGTCCCTCAGCTGCTCCTCATAAGACTTGTTCTCCAGACCCTTCACCAGCTTCGTTGCCCTTCTCTGGACATGCTCCAGCAACTTGATGTCCTTCTTGTAGTGAGGGGCCCAAAACTGAACACAGTACTCGAGGTGTGGCCTCACCAGTGCCAAGTACAGGGGCAGGATGACTTCCCTGGTCCTGCTGGTCACACTATTTCTGATACAAGCCAGGATGCCATTGGCCTTCCTGGCCACCTGGGCACACTGCTGGCTCATATTCAGTCAGCTGTCAACCAACACCCCCAGATCTCTCTCTGCCAAGCAGCTTTCCAGCCACTCATCCCCAAACCTGTAGCGTTGCACGGGGTTGTTGTGGCCCAAGTGCAGGACCAGGCACTTGGCCTTGTTGAACCTCATACAATTGGTCACAGCCCATTGGTCCAGCCTGTCCAGGTCTCTCTGTAGAGCCTTCCTACCCTCAAGCAGATCAACACTTCTTCCCAGCTTAGTGTCATTGGCAGTCTCTCACCCACATACATGTACAGTTCATTTTTACAGATCATGTTTGTAAAATAATTTTCTCAGGTGTTTTCTGAGACTTACAACCATTGCCAGGTAAGTATTAGCAAATTATAATAATGAAAAATGGTGATGAAATCCCTAAGCCAAATTTAAATAGCAGAGAACTTGATCACTGTTCAGTATTCATGTAAAAACAGATCCTGAAAATGTAAAAGGATTTTTTATTTTGTACTTTGGAAACACTGAGGGGCACAACAGAAATCAGGTCCTTACTGTACCAATCAATAAGAAACAATTTGCAAAGCTGGCCATCTGCGTGGAGAAAAGAGAGGAAAAGTGAAAGAAAAAAAACATTCCTCCCCTCAATTTTTGCTGAAGAATGGAGACACAGAGCTATTAATTGGCTTGCCCAGTGTCATGCAGGGTTTGTGTGACTGATCAAAGAAGAGAAATCAGGTCTCCAGAGTCCTGCTCCTCTGCCTCAACCACAAGATAATCCTTCATTTTAAATGCCTGCCAATCAGCTCTCCTGGTTATAATGCTGGCTGAAGTGTTATCACTGCAGTATGAAAACGGAACTACTCAGTGTTCGTCAAAGCTGCATGGACAAATGAAAACTCCCATTCCCCTGGCCTCAGGACTTTAGGTACTGGTTCCTTAATATTTATAATAAAATTAAATGGGGCAAATTCTGTGAAACTAGATAATCCAATAAACCCTCCTTGCAAAACTGGACAGTCTGAATAAAACAAAATTTGCCATGGCCAAGGGCGTAGCCAACATTTATACTACTCCTTCAAATGTCATTTCATTTTCAACAGTGACTGTAGATTTCTGTTGATTGGGTTTTTGATAAGCACAAAGTAAGGCAGTCCAGGTTTGCTCCCTCTGCTGCGGTACAGTTGTTCCCTATGTCAGAAGGACATGCTGTGAGGAAGGGCTCTCTGTGCTGCCATCTAGCATGTGCGTTTCTGTACTTCATCGTACTCATCGCTGTGGATTCACCATCGATACACACATGTTGTGGTCTGTACAACAGGATGAGGGAGCAAAAACCGCCCATGAGAAGATACTGGCTGCTCTCCTGTGTGCTGTGGCTGCGTATTCTCATGCAATTTCCTCCCCGTACAGCCCTGATAGCCCGTTTGGGGGAGAAGCAGAGGAGTTTTTTGTGTTAGCAATATGTCCTGGAGCTGAAAAGATGTGTTGACAGTATGTTGGTAGGGCTGAATTACAATTAACAGGAGAACCGCAGCACGGCTTCCCCGGGCTCTGGCTCACTGCGGGGCCAAGCCTGCGTCCTCCTCGCCAGCGGTCCGGGCCAGAGGCTGTTGCCAGCTGCCCGTAGTGCGAGCCGGCCCCTGCCAGCTCCCCTGCGGGGAGAGCCAAGGGCACCCTCCCTGCAGTGGAAATCTCAGCTAATGATTTCCTGGAAGTAACGTGCCTAACCATAACCTGAACATCAGTATTGTGCAACTCTTTAAGGAGGCAGGAGGGATTTAGGAAATGAAATGTAGAACTTTAAAAGCTGTTTCGATGATTGGTGTTGGAGTTTTACCTTTAAAAATGTGACCTAAGCCTTGAGGCTTCAAAAATCTGGCCTTAAACCCCAAATCCTCAAAGGTCTTTAGACAGCCAATTCCCAGTGGCATAAATTGCTTTTGAAAATGTATTTTACGTGTCTAAGACACACAAGTGTTTTCTAAAAGGGTTCGTAAAAGGCTGCTTTGCTACTGTTGATAATAGAGCTTCTGCATGTCTGAATTTCAATGAAATTATCTCTCTGGATTGGGGGGCAAAAGTGTTTTCTAAAAAAAAAAATTCCACAATGTTTGCCTTATTTATTTATTTATTTATTTATTTATCTATCTATGGCACTTATTGAAAAGTGAGTCTCAGTCCAGGCCTGTAGTATTTGTCTGATTACGCACATAATAGTTGTAGGATGCCACCCCAAAATTATAGGCTTTTGTCTGCTCACCCAAGAGTAATTATGATAAATTTGGCTAGCTTACCTGGAAACATTTTATTTGAATTCTGGACTCCTTTCAGACAGCTGCATGCTTTTCCCCCTCTGGGTACCATTCACTAGTAGGTAGCTTTGAACTGCAAATTAAAATTTTTCTTTCTGTGACCAAAGTTAATTTTGGAACTGTTTTCTTCTTTTTCACGAATATCCTCCTCTGAGAGATAAATTGCATTTTATGTTAAAAAGGGGGAACAAGAATCAATTTACAGCAGCTTGGTGACCATGAAAGCGCGATGTGTCATGAGAGCTGGCAGCACTGCAGCTGCCTGGACTTCCCTTGCTAAAGCTGCTGCACAAAACGAGTCACTGAAGAAAGGGGAATATCTGGTCCACAGGGCTCACAGTCCAAACGATTCTTAACCAGGGCATGCTGCCCTGTGTAGGCTTGTGTTCAGGAGCTGTGCCTGGTGCTGCTACCCACTGGTGGTGTTCACAGCAGCTCAGCCCTTCTGTCGTCAGCACAGTGTTTCAGTCTTGAGCAAATTGCTGTTGAGCAAATATGTTGTTTGGTGCCTATGTGGTCTAACACGATACGCTATTGGGAAACACTAAAAGGGCACATGGATGTAACTAATTTCCCTTGTTAAGGTAGCTGGGAGGGCAGCGAACCGTACACTGATGGTTTTGCTTTTGTGGATAAAACCATGATGTCTTTTCCCTACTAAATCAAGCTGACTTGTAAACCCTGGAAAGCTCAGTGAGGCATTACGGACGCTGCTTGTGACACTTCCTTGATTCACGATCTCTAAACCAGAAACTTAGTTTGGCGTGCTGAAGCGTGATCCCAGCTGCTGTATCTAGCATGAATTAGTGCTGTTTCACTGATCCAGCCTTTGATGCTGTTAGGCACCGGAGCTAGTAGGAATCTTTTCACTGTACTGACTTTTATCTTAACTACCTATGTAGTACTACAGTACATGGAGAAAAAGTATGTGTTATTAGTAACATCTGGATTTTCTTTAGTACCAAATACTCAATATTATGTTTGATAGTCAAATATATGCCTCTCACTTCATTAAAAGGGTAATTTTTTCATCTCATAGCTAACTTTCAAGGTTGGGTTATGGCATTTTTAGTTCCAGCCAGCGTGTTTTCTCATTGCCATATGACACTACCTCCTTGTACACCTTAGCTGCAAATGTCGGATATGGAGGATTAATTCTGATTGAAAAGGGAGTTGCTTTAATATAACTTCATCTGCTGAATTACTTTATTACCTGAACCAACCTGATGTCTTAAGAAACATACCACACATGCAAGACAGAAAAAAATTTTTCAAATGGTAGAGTCTTTGGTTTATCATATGTCAAAAGATTATGTTGGCTCCTCAGACAAAGTGAATCAAAGAACCCTACTTATTATTTCCTCCCTCTAGCTAGCTTAAATTCATGCTAGAATTTCATACTGCATGGTGCATTTTATTAATTGATGTTGCCATTCTGAGATTTCATTGATAATGAGCCTGTTCAGGTCATGCTGGTATTTCACTCCTTGCCGTAATTGCACTGTTAGATGGTTCCCCTAGAGAGTGGCAAGACTCGGCTAGCAATAATTGCTCCTCTTTTGTCTTCATACACCACCTATAGGCACTGACCTACACTTGAGCTGAAAACCTCTTGAGTCTCTGGTTTCTTCATTTTTCTATGTCATATTTCTGCATAAAAACAAAATGAAGAACCTTTTAGAGAGAATTATTGCCCAGTAAAATATACTGATGAGTATTATCTAGGCTTAAAAAGTGTATCAGACCTATTTACATGTCTTCCCTTCCTATCCCACCCTCCAAAAGACTCCACAATGCCTAGTCAAAGGCTCCAGTGATGGGGATCCATCATATCTATTCCTGTGCCCCATTATCCTTAGTGACATAGAATAGTTCCTAATTTTGCCTCTGAATCTTCTTTGTTGCAGTTTAGGCCCGTTATGTTTTATCTAAACAGGCAATAACAAGTTGTTCCCTTCCCCTTTGCAATTGCCCTGTATATATTTTAGGGCTTCCTTTGGGATAAGCACAAATTAGCTCAATCACTATTCACTTAGACTTCTGATACTCTGGTGTTCTTTTTCATACTCTCCAGCTGCTCCAGATCATTTTTGAAGTGTTTTGCCCCAAAATGGACATACTACTCCAGCTGAGGCCTTACCAGTAAAGTGTCTTTCAGGTTTTACTCCTCTTTTTATAATCCAGGGTGATGTTTTCCCTTCCCAATAACGTTGACTCATGTAAACATTATCATTCATTGTAATTATTAGATGTTATTCTAGAACTTGCTGTCCAGCTTGGTGTACACTCATTTGCCTAGCTGACTGTGTCTGTCTGGGTGTAGTACACTGCACTCATCCCTGCTGAGAACCATCTTGATTTTTTTTCCAGGAAGCTTCTCCAATTCATCAAGAACATTTTGTATTCTAGTCCCGTTCAAACATCAAAAACCTGCCAAATATTTATTCACCTGACTCAGGCTCACCTTAACAACTTAAATACCTGTTTAAAAATATCTATGTATTAAAGATTGAAGTGGGTCTACAAGATTACATTATCAGAGTGCTGATAAGCAGGATGCATGAAGTCGCATAGTTATATATCCTGCTTCCTTCTGGTTTGGAGGTTTTTCTCAATTTCATTCTCAGAACCATCCCTTGGGAAGAAGGACAGTCAGAAAGCATTTCCTAAAGTCACCCTGCCTTGACCCCTAGACCTAAAGGCAGGTTTACACCAGCTTCTGCCGCCAGCAGAACTGCCCAGTGCGTAACTCAGAGTGAGAATCTCCTGAGTGGCCGTGGTCAGAGGGCACTGGGTAGTTGTGGGAAGGGGGACACATGTAAGGTTTCCCTTCAGAGATGTTCTCAAGATGCTGCTACCCATACTTCAAGGCTAGGACAACATGGAGAACCCAAGACTTTGAGTTGGAGAGCAGTTGCAGGGCACTGAAAGCTGCCATGAAGATTTGAGCTTGTGCTAGCTCTGTGCCACAGTGCAGCCTGCCGTGTGAACATACCTTCAGTTTCTGGGCTTGAGGATCAACACAGACCATTTTCCACTGAGCTAGGACATCCTCATCAGGCACTATTTTGCCTTATAGTATCCCTGGAGAAATTTCACTGACTCCAGTGGTATTATTAATTTTCCCCAGAAGACTCCTCCATTCTTTATACCTGAAGTCATGACAGAGTCATATTTAGCAGTGACATGGGTGCCAGGGGAGAGCCACTTGCTGTACTGTCACTCAGCCCTATTCCTGTCACAGGACATGGATCATATGCTGCATCAGCTAATGTTAACTGCAGCACTCTTCTCCCTTTTTCTTGCCTCTTTGCCATCTTTCTCTCCCTTCTCCCTTGTTTTCTACACTCTGATCTCCTCTTTTTTTTTCAGTAAATCCTCTCCCAGATAAAGCCTGGCAAGGAAAAAAGGCTGAATACTGAGAAGCCACAAGCATTTCTGGGTAAGCTCTCAGGCTTGTCTCCCCTTCCTCCCACCTGTTCAGCAGGATGTTTAGATTACTCCTCTTCACGCCAATTCTGTCATCTTACTATAGACGAAAGAATTTGAGTCTGCTGAAAAGGTGTCATAAGAAAAGCACAGGTAGAGCTTTATGGATGATATTCAGAAGCTTCTCTTAAACATTTCACAGCTCCCTCCTTCCCTGTCTTGGCCCACTGTGAAAGAGAGCTGCGTTTATGAGCCATGAACCCAAACATTTTTCCTTTTTGCATTCATGGCAGAGAGGAGTCTGGGGACAGTGAATGCTCCCACAGCTACTGTGCAAATAGCAGCTAATATTCAAGTCTGCCAGGATGGGGGTATATTGCAGCTTTGAAGTTGCTTGATGGGTTGGTTTGTATATTCACATTTTTATATGCATATTTATTGCCTAGAAGCCTACATAGTCACTTTATTGAGGAATCTGGAAGAGGAATGTTAAAATGGCACAATCTCAGCATGTCCCCATGGCAACCCTTACACATGATGAGTTCAGAGTTAGTGGATTAGAGTTATTTCTCTGACGAAACACCAGATGTGGCACGCAGAACTTTGACCCAGTCGAGAGGATGTTGGTCTTATTCATGCTCTAGCTAATGCTAAGAAGGTGTTTATATGTAGAGGCCATTAAAGGCTGGTTTGATTTCCAGCCTGAAGATGTTCTAATATGCATCCTGATCCAGCAGTTCCTCTGGACTTACAGCAGCAAAGGGCTGCCCCATCTCCTGCCTCCGACAAGTCTCCTGGCATGGTTTGTCTCCTGAGGAGGGTCTGTGGCTATAAGCACTATATATGACTCCTTAATTCCCTGCTTTCACTAATATTTCTGAAGACTATTTTGCACTGGCAGCTGCAATGGAGCAGAATGGCTGGGGAGCAGTGGGAAGTGCTGCTTCCTATCACTGGTAGCGACTGCACTTTTGGTAGCTGAATTTCATTACTAAAATCCCTTATTAATATAGGACCACTCTCTTCTGTCCCCAAAATCTTCTGCCAGCAGCTGGATCAGAACTGATCACCATTAATGACTCTTGAATACAGAGATTTCTTGCCAGCGTTGTACAAAGTGGATGCGTTGTGTTAAATGCCCTAGCTTTGAAAAGAATAGCAAGAAAGCGTAGGGTGCCAAAGGAAATTACACATTACAGCTGCACCCTCTATATTCTCCTGCTGTCCTTGCCATTGCAACAGCTGTAGCCAGCAGCAGTACCTGTGGTGGAGCATTTTGAAACACAAAAGCATGGGCGTCTGGTGCTGTTTTCCTGCAGGTCTTAAAGAAATTGTCCTCATTCTTAGGAGATGAGCACAGGGCATAGTTCATGAGGAGAGCAGCACTGGACAGGGTCGAAACGGGGAACATGTACAAGGTTGATTTCACTATTGGGTTGTCTGATCTGATTGCAACTGGCATTTCTGTCAAAGAAGTATCTTAAAGGACAGTTAACAGTATCTGGAGTCCTCTTGTCAGGTACTTAAAAAAACTAGGGAAGAAATACATAAATAACAGCAGGACCAAGGAACATTTTAACATACATAAGAAATCTGATCCAATGAGACCCTTTATATAAATCCAAATAGAATTCATGAGAAAATAGCACAATAGCCTGTCAGAATCAAAGGACAATTGCAACTGCTGTGAGATAAAATAAAACAAGATGACAAAGTCTCAGAGCACAACAGACGCCATTTGACTCTTGTTCTAGCTGTAAACTTGGTACTTTGAAACTCGTAGCCTTTTTCTTCTTTCCTGCAGTTCTCCTTTTATGCTGAAAGCTTATTATGGTTGCTGTGAACTAGGTCTTCGGTTACACTTACGTACCTGCTTATATGGAATAGCTGTACCATATCCTGGGGTTTTGAGCCAGTCAGATGGAGCCGTTAGACCTTTATGTCATGATAAAATGTCCCAGGAAATCACTGCTCACCAGGCATCCTGGCAGCAATGGAGCTGTGGGTCTGAGGAGGGTTCCCTGAGGCAGGTGGCAAAGGCGAAGTTTTAGGAATTGCTCTCCAGAATGGTTGTGTGAGGAGAAAAAAAGAACAGATAAGGAAAACAAAATAGCAAGAATCTCTATCCGAGGAAACGGAAGCAGTGATATTTAGCACTAAGCCCTTTGGGAAGGCAGACTTAGGGATCTCTGAACATGGTGATTGACTCTGTTTTGCTTCTGCTGCTTTCATGGAAATAGCACTCCCCATGCAGTCTTTGTAAATCAAGAGGAGGGCACCAAAAAAAGTACTTGACTAGCATTATCTCTTTCTCTTCAACACGAAGACAAGAGAGCTAGATCCAAAATATTGTCTATGCCCTCAGGCAAAAGGATGACAAAAATACATGTGTAATTATATTTCTCACTTCAGGCTTTGCTATTATCAGAGGGCATACGACTGCCTCTCCCTCCCCCCAAGACCTTTCTGAGATAAAGATAGAGGTTACGTATCATCAGCACTCACAGTAAATAGCCTTCTCATCAGACAGTTGGCATTCATGAAGGAAATGGAAAAGCTCAACAACAGCAACACTGCTGAAGAATAAAAAGTCATTGTACAAGCATAAAAAGCTTACTGTTTTCATAGGAGTTAATTTTCATGCAATTTTCCAATTTAGCTTTTTTTTTTAAATCCTCAACACTTCCTAGCTCTTCTTGGTAGGTGAGCACTGTACAAACATTATCTAATTCATCGTTATTAAGTAAGTAGCTATTAATATTTTCATTTCAGTGACAGAATGGAGACAGGAGCAATTTCTTTCTTATGTCATGGATTGCTTAGCAATGCTCAGGCATGGCTGGCTGGGAAGGCAGGGTTAAGAACTGGGTTGTGCCATGGTCTAAACAACCCTATCTTAGTCTTCCTGACTAGTAGCACAGGAGCAGAGAAAACATATCTTTGTTCTCAAATGGAAAGAGCAGAAATGAATCAAACCTGGGCACCACTCTTCAACTCACTCTCCAAAACACTTGTTACCATCTGGACTACTGAGATAACACCACAGTGATGAAATAGGCCAGCTAACAAGTTGACTCCCAGGAGGGAGCAGAGGAGGAACTGCCCTATTCCTGGCTATCAGAGCCTTTCAGAGGCTTTTCTTGGTTGGTACCTTTTGGGTACATTGCCTTAGTCCTGAACCCTGCCTGGTTCATAAGGCAGCCCCTAAGCAAATTGACCTAAGTCATAAAGCAAGTTTGTACCAGCAAGGCTGTAATAGGGCAGATGTGTGGCATCTGGGGCCTCCTAGATTAGATGCTTAGTGTTAACTCATTAAATGGGTATGTTCTCACAGAAATATGTGCCTGTCTTTCTGGTGGATGGTGTAACAAGACCAGGCACCTCTACAGAAAATATTCAATGCTCCCAGGGAGTGAAGAAGGAGATGCCTGGCCAGCCAAAGAGAAACAGCAAGACAGGTGAATATCTTAATGGGCATTTAAATCAGGGCTTCATATTAAATACATCCATCCTTAAATCCATCTTTTCAGTACTGAGTCTATACCAGAGAACAGCTGTCTGATGGAAGGGGAAGAGACAGAAATAGCCTGCAGGGCTCACTTGGGAAGTGTGGGCTCTCCTTGGCCTGGGACCTTCCACCCAACAGCTCCTCCTTTTTTTTAAGCTGTGAATCTTTCCCACCAGGCTGAAGGCTAGGCTGAAATGGAGTTTCTTGCCATTTCTGTGCAGATGGGCCACTGTGCAGGAAGGCAAGATCAAGCAATGAGGAAGGTCCTACAGCAGTGCAGGGCCAGGTGGGGGGCAGGCTAGAGAACAGCAAGGAGAGTCTCATTATAATGGTAATTTTCTTGACCTACTTTATTCAACCATGGCACTTTGCAAGCAGGGACCCTAGCAACAGCACTGCAGTCCTGAGGTATCATGATGGAGACTTGGTGTTTGGTTGTTTTCAGCTGCTGTTCCTCATTCTGAGCAAGGCAATTTGCCAGCAGCTTAATAAGGACATTGCCAAAGAGCCTGCCTCTCTTATCCATGCTTTCTCGCTCATTCATGAATTCTGTGCAGAAATGTGGAGGAGAGCAACTGGGTTACTTTACAGTAACCATGTTTGGGATGAAAAATCAAACAAAACTATATGCTGCATGACAAAATTACTGAGAAGAACGCTGTAGGCTACTTGTGCTGATGCGAGAGTCGCGCTCTGTTTCTGAGCTCACGATCCTGTGGTTAGATACAGGTAATGAGACAGGGCTGAACGCTTCCCATAGACTTACATTCTCCATAGCTCAACGACACACTGCTGGGGTGGGTTTAACAAGGTAAGCACATGCAGGCATACATCAACGAATAGACAGTCTTGGGGGAATAGGGAGGGCCCTAAGAGAATCTCATGTATTTGAGAGTCTGTTTTAGTAATGGCATTTGCCTAGCAAAAAAATCCATAAATACCACTTGGATTTCTTTCATTCAGATGTTTGCTTCCTGGTTTCATTTTATCTTTCCAGGAACTCAGAGAGAAAATAAAATGTCACCGAACCTTTTACCTTTAGACTCCTGGTGGCCATCATGTTACTCATGTAACCAGATGTGATGTCCACATTATGTTGGTCATATGAAATCAGTTAGTGGCCTCAGTCTAGCCTGTAACAGACTGGAGTAATGTTGAATTAGGTGACAGACATCCTCACCACCATCAGGGTTTGACAATACCTCAAAACCCTAGTAATTCAGCTGCAGAAAAATCTGTCATCCCAATCTACTCTCTCCCACTGCTCCATGGCCTTTCCTTCCTCCTCTAGCCAGAGACCCAGAGCAGGGTTTGTACCTCTCACCCATGCTGCAGTCTCTAATGGGTCTCTGCAAGCAGCAGAAGAAGCATCTCAGGCCCTGAGGGATGTTAACTCTAGAGAACTGGTCCCAGACCTTCCCTCCTTTAATAAACCCAAACAATGACTGTTAAATTTTCCTCTCTCTTAAACCATTCCTCTGAAGCCATTAATCTAACAGCCTTTTAGTACCACAAATGCCTTCTGTATTTCAGTTCTACTAGCTGTAATAGTTACCAGGTCCATAGGCAGTCTCAGAAAGAGAAGACTTTCAGAGACCACCTTGTTCTTCCTGAGATATGGATCCATCTTATTACAGCTGGCCACCAGCCTGAAGTACATATTGCTGCTGCTGGAGCTAAACATGTCATGGGTGGAAAGAAAGACCAGCAGTATTACCTGCTACGCACTACATTTGCTAAAATGTCCTTCTCATAGAACCCAAGCAAACTGAATCCCAAAATATCTATGTTTTGTGGTCCTACATGGCATATCTCTGTCCATAACTTCGACTTGAAGTGATGAACTGAGGCTTTGCAATAAAAGGTACAAATGCGGGTGTTAAAACTCCCTTTTCCAGAAATACAGAGCTAAAATATTTTGTATGGTTCAGGTGGGGTTTTTTGAGTAGTTGTTAATCATTCATTTACATGGTTCCAAGTCAGATACCAGGGGCACTGGGCTTGATGCCTTCTGCGTTGTTTCAGACCCAGGGTCATTGAGTACACAGCTGGGACACAGCACAGCGGACTGTCATGCACTGTCGGCTCTTTATGGGGCGCTATGTTGCCTCCTGAGTTAGTCTCCAGCTTGATTTGCTAATCCTCTGAGCAGAAGGAAGGGAAGGAACTGTTGCCTGAGGAGTGCAAGCAGAAGCAGCTGTGTCTGAGTGAGGACAGAGAGGTGGAGGGGGCAGCCAAGGAGCTGTCACAGAGGGAGGTCACCTCTGAGCTGGGGCTGGAGGCTTGAGGACTTGTGTGCACACACAGCCTGGTAGGGTGCCAGCAGGAGTTACAAGCTGAAGGCCAAACAGCAGGCTGAGGGGGTTACATCATTCTATTGTTTTTACCCATGTACATTAAAACAGCCTCCAAAGGCAGTTCAGAGACAGGTGGCATTTGATCCTTGTGATCTAGCAAAGTCACCCATCAAAATCTTTACTATAGGGAGATTAAGGAATGCAACATCACAAAGGGGAGTCAGGATTTCATCCATTGCTGCCAGGATATCGCACTCCCTGCTTGAGGCAGCCCTGTGCCACCTCTTCCAGGATGCTGTGGGTGCGCTTGTGGGAATCCCCCAGAAGATCAGCAGAAGATGCTCAACCATCCAGCTGGGTGCCCTGCTCTGGTCTCACCACACAGCTACCAAGTCCCTGATGCTACAGCATAGCCTTAGCAGGGCCTGAAGCTATCCCTCTGAATATAGGTATTTACAGAATAACACTCAGTTCAAAACATACTGGGAAGAATATGTATATTGAGTTAGTTCCTCTATATGCATACATGTAACTCTTATTAGTTTCATATAGAAGTACCAGGGATCTTGACCTGTTTAGTGAGACAGGTCTCAGCTACCCGTTGGTAAAAAGGATCTGGGCATGTGCTACTACCACTTCTCTCTGGCTGCTTCATATGGCCTGAAGATGTGCAAAGCCATGGCTGGCTTTGCTTGTGCATAAGGGAAACTTCGGATGCCCTTCCCAGCTGGCTTTTTTTCTTTTTTTTTTTTTTTTTTTTAAAAAAAAACAGAGGAATTATAGCCTTTTAATTTTTTTAACAGAAAAACAGCTTCTTTGAATCTGTGTCTTACCTTGCAGAATTAATTTCTTCAAACTATACCATTGAGACTGCTTTGTTATAAATCATGCAACAGTGGGTGTATTTTAGCTGGGCTGATGTAGGTTGTGTTGCTTTATGTTAGTGCTACTGCTACAGCATGAGCTGTACTTTCCTTGTTGTGTATTCAGAGCAGGTAAGTTTTTGCATGTCCTGAGATATCTTACCCTGCCTTTTTAGAAGTCCATGGCAGAACTGTGATTGATTTGAAGGTGCAGAGGATTGCAGGATAATGAAAAATTACCTGAGGTTTGTGCTGAGCTCAAGGGTCTATGAGCAATAACGTACTCATCATTATTCATAAACTGTGAGATACTGCATGCTATTTTTCAAGGTTTTAATTGCAGTTGGCATTACAGACCTAGTGCTGGTGGCAGCCATCTTGCTCAAATGTAGTATTCTGGGACTACCTGCAGTACAAAAACCTCACAGGAATAATCATCAGCCAGTTTCCAGCAGGCTAGAAAAAAGCTATCTGCAGTTAGAAGCAAATTTTATCTTTCACTTCTAGAGATGCACTTAAACTAGAGTGTTAAATTTGAGCCTAGCTTCTGTTAGGACTAACTTCTGTGGTTCTGATGGCTGCCACTGATGTGCTGAGAGCTGAGTGGTGTCTTGACGCATGAGCTTGGGTCTGGGCAGGTCCACGTACAAAAATATGTGGAAGTCATAACCCAATGTGCAGAAGATCTTCTCATGTTATCAGGCCTTGTGAAGGGATGTTTTCCCAACATGTTTCACTTCAGCCAATGCTATTTTTCCTTGCTGTCTCCTTCCTCCTGTCCATCTCCTTGTGAATACTACTTGTTCAACAGTTTACCCAGGGTTGTTTGTTGCTTTGAAAGCATATGCAAAACTGAAAGTTACCTAGGGTCACCTAGTTTGAACGTAGACCTCCCTAGTGTTGCTTTGATGACCCTGAGGGGTGGCATAACCAAATGCAAAGTTAGGCATGATTTGCACTCCCTCCTCTGCTGGCAGAAATGCTGCATGAACATGATGATTCAAATTGGCTGGATCAGGCAAGCGTCAGAGGCAAATGCAAAATAATAACTCCACATACAAGGCCCCATTGGCAGAGAGATGCAGTCCCCGTTGAATCTTTGGGGAAAGCATGAATATTTCCAATAAACAAACAGAACGTAGTCTTTGAGGGTAGGCAGAGGAGGTAGGAAAGTGCTATCAGCCATAGTCATGTTCAATTAGCGGCTGTAAAAGTGACATTTGCTCTGCATATTCTTCTTAGGATGAGCGCTGAGAATACAGCTCATCTATTAACACATCTGACAAGCCACAGTGTTTAACCCACTTTCTCAGCATCTTGCCCAGGAGAATAGGTCAGTCTGTTTACTGAGATATTTTGCAGCACATTTTTCTACCACTACTGAGAAAATGGTCATATTTCAGACAGTGAGGCCCATTAGCTTTTTTCAAGAGGCAATTCCCTGTGAATATGCTGAGCACTGCCCAATACATTAGCCATGGATGGGTGGTTCACTCATTGGCCAGTGTGGGATGGCACCTGCTCGTGCCACAGCTATGTAGTAACTCCTGAAGGGTAGAAAGGAGAGGCTTTCCTCTTATTCAGGGGCTTATTCATAAGAAAGAGATATAATCAAATAAGAAATCTCTTCTGTCCTTTAGATAGTCCATTGCTACCTAAACAGTTAAGATGACCACCTTGTACAGGAGTTCTGAAGTTCTCATCCAGCTGATATTATACATGAGCTTTCCTGGAAAAGACATGTTATTACTGCAGGATTTTTGTGTTTAGCTGGATGAGAAATAAACATTGCCTGAGCTGTTCGGAAAACTGTAGTTGGGATTTCCAGCAGATGGAAGGGGGGAATAGCTGAACTGAATGGTGATGTGATATGAAGGCAATGCCAGAATGGAAAGTTGCTGTGTCATGACAACAGTAGGAAAAGTATTTTAAGAGGGTGATCACTGCTAATTGTGTTGAGCCCTTTGCTTGTATCTGGTGTCCCTTACCACTGTTCCAACAAGATCTTTCCTATTTTGGATTGTGTTCTGTAGGGAGAGATTTGTGTCTTCATGTTATTTGGAAAGCACCATGCCTGGGACTGGGCAGCCAATAATGAGTAAATAGCTCACATGTTGTGGGAGCCTGTAACAGTAGCTGTATGGAAAATGGCAAGACTGCCTGGCTTGCACTGCTGTGTGCATGTGCTGAGAAGCTTCTGTACACAGTACGTGGTTCCCCAGCTAATGTGACCATCGGTGACTGTGCAGATTGTGCAGAGTGAACTGCACAAAACCAGAAGTGAACTGCTGGGAAACAAGCAAGCGTTTTGTGCAAAGCAGATCTGAGCTTTGTTCCTCCTGTGGTCACCAGAGACTCCCCTCCCACCCCCCAAAGCTGGTGTGCTGTGCTTCTCTGTCCCCATTTTCACCACTTGCTGCCATAGCACATCCTCCTGATGCCAGGCCTTCAGGTATCCCTGCTCTTCCCTGCTGGGTCAGGATCAGCCGCTCTTCTCCATGACAAGGGTTATAAACATGCTGTTTCTTCCTCCCTTTCATCATGTCTGGACAGTGGTCTTGCAGTCTCCTCTCAGGGGCTCCCTTTGTGCCCCATTTCCTCTTCTTCCCATTCAGGAAACCTGACCCACCAAGACCATTAAGATAAATGTAAGATCTCATCGGCTAAGCCAAAAATCTCCTGACATAGTTTACCTAACAGAATGGGTTGTGCCTCCGACCTCCTGCTGCCAAAGTCATAATTTCTTCACTTCAGCAACATGAGGATGATAAAGCTAAACATATAAAGTGGGCCACTTTGTTACTATCACCTTCGAAAATTCAAAGGCGTGGGAAGGCAGTGCTTCCAATTCCAACTCAGTACCTGGGGCAGGCAGCAGATATCTTTGTCGTACTGGGCTGTAAGATGAGTTTTCTCTTGGGTAAAATCTTGCCTTCAAACTGGAAAGGTTTTCCTTCTTTTTTTATTTTGAATTTAAAATTAATTCTTGCCAATTTGAGAAACAAAATGGCACACTCCTAAAATTACATGCTGCACGTATATTAAAAAGTTTCCTTTTATAGAGGGCTGGAAGGTTAGGAATGGAGTCATGCAAGGGAAAGGCTAAGTGTGTCATTGCTTGACATGCTTAAAATAAGGCTGACTGCCCAGTACCAAACACTGGGAAGGATGGGTGAAGAGCAGTCCCTGTCATCAGAGGGAAGCAGACTGTCTTTTGCATCTCCTCCTTCTTGAAGTCCATAAGGAAAATTAATGTATAACATGTGCTTTTCTTGGGATATATTTTGCTTCTAAGACATTGCCTACAATTGCCCTAACCCTGAAGGCCTTAATCCCAGTTTAGTTACTTTGGAGAAGGCTTCTGATCTCAGGTGGTGATGAGTCCCCTAGTACAAAAAGGCACAGTGCTGTTGCCACATCTGTAGTTATGATCTGGCCACACATGAGTTTAGTTTTTCTCCCTGATCTGCTACACAAGTACTGTCTGCTGGCCATTTGCTGCTGGCATTTAGCATTAACACTGCAGTTATAGTATACTTTCCTAGAGCCCAGCTTTGATAGATTCCCAGCCAAAGGAACTCAGGCCACCTCTGGTCCTTTAATCCTTGTACTCTGCTTTTCTCATGTCCTCTGTGGATGTCCTTCCTTCACCTTCACCAGAGAGATCTACAGATAAAAACAGTGGTCTTCCAGCCACCTTGGATATTCAGTCATATTTTGG
>VYZW01015501.1:197560-220725 GCA_013401315.1 Balaeniceps rex
GTGTATTAACGCCAGTGCTTACAGGAGTCGTGCTGAAGTTTTAGAAAATCTTCCTGTCCCTTTCGAACTTCTTGATGCTTTATCTGAACTTATACAACTAAAGCAGAGTTTGACCTATGGCACAATCTTTAAATAGAAACTTGCCTGTAGTGTATAATTTTTATTTATTATGTGCAAGAAAAAAATCTTTTCTGGCAATTCCCATGCAGTGAAGAATTTGCAGGATGAGAACAAAATTAACTGCTATAAGTAATGCAGCCACTGTACACAGTGGTTTTACAAAAACAAGAAATCACCATCAGATTAAGACACTGAGCTCATCTAGAGTTACTGCAGTCAGAGAATTCAATTCAACAGAGACATTTCTCATGCAGCACAACCATACGCTTTCTGCAAATATAAATCACAACAAATGAACTGGGAAAGGCACGGCACTGGCACATGTACAATTACAGAACAAAAGAAATCTCTCTTGGTTTTATTTGTTTGATTAAAAAACCTGAAAGGCAAAGATTTGTTTATCTCATTGCACAGGGACTCAGCAAGATTCATCTGTCAGGTCTTTACGCTCAGGGCTGTTTCATGTGCATGGTCATGGCACACTAGCATTTCTTGTAAATACTTATTAGGGACCTACTGTTGTACTCGGGTAAGAGTGACACACAATGAACTCAGCAGTGATTGACTTGAAAAGGAAATACCTTGTGGGGCAACCTGAAAAAAGTCTGTTCCCATCAGCAGCTGACTCAGAGGCTTGGAAGGGGATATTGTAGCTTCTGGAGAAGTCTTGCAGTGTAAGTTTTAAAGCTTTGCTTGGTTCAAGTGAGAGTGGTTAGTAGTTCAAAACATGGCTCAAGGCAGCAATTTCATTTCTCTGGATTTCAGCAGGAGAAAAATGTAATAGTTCACATAGTTGTACTCGACTTGCAATGAAAAAGGAGCTCATGCGCTATAAATATATTTCAAATGCCAAGACAAATCAGATGTGCTCTTATAAACAGTCTTGTAAAGGTAGGTAATCTATTCTCTGTTAGTTATATATTACACCCTCCTGGCCTCATGACTCATGAGATATGCTTAGATAGTAGTTTAAAATATGAACATCTAGAATTTACATAGCAGATATTTACAGGTAATTTTTTTTTTATTTTACATTTTCATGTCTTTTATCTGTTAACATAAAATTACAACTTGCTCTTTCTTCTCTCTTAATCTAAGAGCCAGATTTTAAAGTAATTCCAGACGGAAGGCCAACAGTAAAAACTCTGAAGACTGTTAGGCACCTAATGTTGCATGGAAGTGCCCAGTGGGATTTCCAAAACACCAGGCCTGTTTGATGTCTAATACCCATTACTTCTCAAAGGGAATTAGCCCCAGATCCTGTGTAGGCTTTTTTGCAAATCCTATTTGATGCCTATCTGCATCTTTAAGTATCTAAATACCTTTGCAAATCTGGATTCAAACTCTTAAATACTACCTCAGAACTTAGTGAAAATGTTATGGAAATTTTGCCTAAGAAAGCATTTCAGTATTCAGCCTTCGAATTAATAAGGTGTAAACCAGGAAAAGCTAGGTTCTAGATAATCCTTCCAAAAATTAATATCTAAACATACTCTGTAAGTGCTTAGTCCCATATACTCTAATACAACAAGGCAAGGATATACTATTCATCTTTCCAGCATCTCAGTTGGTTTTTCTTAAAATAAAGGGCAATAGATCAACGTCTGTCTAACTCAACTGAGAATCTAGTGTCAGAATTTATTTAATTGGACCAAAGTTCCTGGCAAGATCTAAATGTAAACATACTTAAAAGAGAAATCTTTTTATATTACATTTTTTTTCTGAGTCTAAGTTTAATGTAGAAATATTGTACTGCCATCCAATTTGCAAGAAAGTGCTTTGGAAAGATATTCACTTTTTAGGGTTTTCTTCTTTGCTCTAAGAAGCGCTTGAAAACCAACACATCTCAAATGCAAACCAACAGGAATGTAACCTCAGTTGCCTAAATAAGGAAAAAGATCAGAGTTCTTCCTGTTCATCTTGCTTTCCCCCATAGCATCTACTTTTCTGGTTGATATCAAAAGAAAAGGAAAACAAAAATCAATTATAGAAGTAAATGAAGAAAGTGAAAGAAATACTGCAATATGTTAAGACCACAACAACCCTAAACCTCCTTGTCTTTCCAAATGCTGTACTCAACACTATACAGATTTCAACATAGATTAAAAAAAGAAAGTGCCACATGCACACACACACGTGCACACACATGCCTTTATGACCTCTTGCTGATTTCTACAGAAACAAAGGTCAGAATTTTCTTTTGATTTGTAAGCTATGGAAGAAGTGCCAGACAGGTAGCCTATATGTAATATTTAAATGTTTAATGATAGAGATATCTAAAATTAGCCACCTTGCTTTCCCCTTCAGAACCCCACATACTTTCTTCCTGTCTGTGATACTTACTCCACTGTATAGTCTAGGATGTTTCCAGGTTGCTAATAAATACCAGGAGCCCATGAACAGAAATAGAGAATAAATGAACACGTCTAATCACGGTTGTGGTGGTGATAACCTCTAAGTAAAACTGATTAATAACCCCATTTTACCAACCCCCAAAAGACCAGGGACACAAATGAGCATCATCCAAGAAGGCAGGACCCTACCTGTGCTTGGCTGAGATTGTATGGTCATAGTGGGCAACAGGTATTTAAAATGCCGCATGAGTTATTTTTATATACCTTCTTGTTTCATAGCAAACTAACTTGTGAAACAATGGATTTAACTTTTTACTATGAATCTAGCTAATGAATATTTTGATAGCATACTTAGTGTTTTGAGTGCGTGTAACTGAAATGCCACAAAACTAGCTGGTTGCATTTATGAAGTCCACTTATAGACTAACACTTCTTACAGATGTAAATCTATATATTTTATCTTACAAACAAATACCACTGACAGTCAGCCAGGACCATCTAATCATACATGCCTACAGGCTGGCTCCTTGCATGAATGGCTCTCCCCAGTGCACCAATGAAATCGAATTACACTCTGGGAAGAACAACAGACCCTTGATAAGAGAACTTCACCAACTCAGTTGCACTGGATATGCTGAACTCATGTAAAGGCAAAAGAGTACAGACTTCCGCTGAAAGATGTGTTTTCAATATCCCATCAGTCACTGCAGGCAAAGTTTCTAATGCTTTAGCTCCCCTTTGCATGGTATTCTCTTGCAGAAACTGTACTACTGTAGGAGCCCACTGAAGTACAGCCACACAATGGAAATTGATAGGAAATAAAAAATTCAGCAAGTTAAATAAAAAATTTTCTATTTACTGGACCAAAACCAGAGGCATTTACAGCATGTAAGATTAAACCAGAGCAGCCTGGAAGCTGATCAGTAAGAAATTTGAGGAAGAAACTAAAAATGCAGGTTGACCAGCAGCTGCTTGTTATGATGGGAAGAGAATTTTGGCCATTGTGACATTAATTTAATCAAAACTGAGAAGAATTTATAGCAATGATAAGATGTCAAAGTGGTTGTTACTTAACTAGTCTGCTAGTATCATGAAGGATAGTTTTCCCTCCCATCGTGGGTACACATCTTTTGTGTTTTGTTTTTTCTTTTCCCCTTCAGCCTCTCATAAGACCATCTATTCAATATTTAAATATAGAAGTCTTTTTTGTTTCAGCCAATATTAATGATCTCATTTCTGATCTTGTTTGCTAATAGACTAGAACTTCCTGCATGTGCCACAACAGAGACAATCTTCTTTCTTCTTTGTGAAATGAGCAACATTAATTCCGATCATTTTCTGAATTAGCAGAGCTTTTCACAGGAGCATTATTTTTAAGTGCTGTTACCAGAATTACTCAGGAGAGCTTAGAGGTTTAAATTATGATGTTTAAATTAATTAAAGAGAACGGCCTGTGAATTTTCCCATCTGAGTTAAGATTTGAGATCTTATTTGTGGGGTTTTTTTGGTGTATATGTTTCCAGCAACTGCAAATTTGAAGAAAATGTGATTTAAATGTTGTCTACTGCATAGGAGATTACATTAACATTTCAATTAAAAATTACATGCAGACAATTGCTCATTTGTTCTGAGGTTCCATATATCTTAGTCTTGGGTAACTCAACATAGACCAGCTGCAATTAGTGATGCTGCAGTAACTTGCATGGGCAAGATCCTAGCTCAAATATATTTGGTAGTGAGAAAAGGGCATGGGAAGTTTGGACACCTGCCTTCTTTTCTGAGTACCACTCTCATTGCACTGTGCCTCCGTGGACTAGTGCAGTAGGAGATGCACTTCATGGAGCAAATGCATGAGTGATGAGTCATTTGAAAGTGCATGAGCTAATGCATCTTCCACTGACTTCAGCTGGATGGACTAAATGCAAGAATGTAAAGTACTGCATCTATTTTGAAACACTAATTCATGTATGTAAAGTTGTCTGCTGTGTCTGGGTACAATAGAGATCAGCATCTTCTCAGTCTCTAGCTGGTGAAGGGCTCCTAGCTTGGTAGTGTACAAAGGCTTAGAGTCCCCACTGCAATGTTGTCGCTGGGTAACAAACTCAGTACCTACTGCTTCTTGCCCTTTTTCTAGTTAAGAGAAAATTCTGGTTCCAACAAGAATAGCTATGTAGTCCTCACAGAGGCCAGGATTTGAGAGCAGGCATAATCCCACCGAGACCTGTTACCTCTGCTCTTTCTTTCCTTGCTGCCGGTTGTAGCCCAGCCTTGGCTTGGAGAAGCCATGCTCTGCTTAACTCAGGATATTTGCTGGCAGACTGGGTTAGAGCATGCTCTTGCCAGCTTGGGCCATGCTGGCCAGGCAGCAAGGCAAACATAGGCTCTTCTCCAAAGAGCACTGGAGTCTGGGCTGAGCTATGTCAGAGGGAGTTTAAGCTATGGATGCTGCACAAGGGAATTTTCAGCTCAGACACAGACTCCTCCGGTCCAGATCCAGGCTTGCCCAAATCCCTGCCTAGAGACCATGGCAGACTACTACTAACTGTTGGAAAAACAAAGTTGTGAGCTTAAAACACATCTCAGATAAATTGTCTTCCAAAAGCAGTAACTCATCAGGAGCTTAGAGCGAGCCCCATGCCACGCCCTCTCACAGTAGCATTTACATTGCTGGACAGGCATGATATCAAATAGACTTTCAGCAGCTAAGGAGGCATATGACTACAGATGAACTATGGATGATGAAGGATAGCGTACAAAATTTTGCGGAAATATTTCCAAACATGAGCTCATGAAATCAGGTTCTGCAATTTGCAAAGTAGCCTTCTGAAAAGAATCATCCCTGCGGTGCAGGTCAAGTCAGCTGGAGCTGACATTTATTTAAACAGCATGAGTTGCTATCCTTTTTCTCTCCCTCTTTTTTTTTTTTTTTTGATAACCAAATCCCTTTAAGTGCAACAGAAGGGTTAAAATTTTTACTTTAGGGAAACTGTTGGATTGACAGAGCCTACCCACTAAAACTAATTTAATAGAGATCCCAAAGGCTTTCCTGAATGACACCAATTACAAGCTCTTCCTGAGGAAAGGTGTTGGACCCCTGGGATGGATGTATATGTATTAAACATTTTCCATTCATAGGAAACCATTCCTCCTGACGACGTTGTTTTTTGCTTGCTGACTGTGACATAATCATCTATATTAATGTAGGTGGTGCAAACACCTGGAAAATAATACAGGAATGTTGAAGACATTTGGATAGGATAATGAACTAGAAATGGTGTGATCCTGTTTTATGCAATCCTACTGCTCCTCTGCAAGGCAATTAGATTTCTGATTGCAACCATTTTAATGGCAAGATTCTGTCAGTTTTCAAGTTCAGGTTTTTTGTGCCCTCTTTCTCTCTCAAATAAGAAAACCAGAGTGAAGAGAGCTTGCTTTGTATAACATATTATCTGTAGCAGCAAAAAAAAACCCCAACCATTACAGATGTGCTTATTCCTTTGAAATTACTTTCAGGGGCTTGGCACCTCTGATGAATAAGAAAGGCAGTTTTAACATATATCGCCACCTTTAATTCCTCAGTGCATCCATTTTAGCAGTGATCATTACAATGGGGTTGACATGTCTACAAACCTGAGAGGCATTGTCAGAATCCGGAGGAATAAGCACGCAAGATGAAGTCAGAGCATTTGTTCCTTGACAGCTCAGGCGTGGTGGCAGCCAGATAGGGCTGGAAAAAAAGAGAAGGCACTATAGTTCCTCCTCACTGATCTGAAGCCTGCAAACAGCTATCATTTCAGACATAAATACTCCGAGCAGCATGGTTTCCTGGGAGGTTGTTGCAAGAGTGAAGCATACTGATGCCTTCTCTGAAGGTTTGTGTTTCATGACCCCATTTTGATGACTGATTGTTTGTAACAGTCACTCTCTGCAAAGATTCTCACTCAGAGAACCTATTTGTATTATGAATGAGAGGGTTTTGGGGGGTTCAAACTGAAATTTATCTCTTTATTCTTACAGCTTGCAAAAAATAAAGTTCAATGCCTGAACTGCTACTGAATTGTTACATTTTACATATATCAAGCAAGATAAACCCCATTTGATACACTTACTTTTTTCAGGTTATTAACATATTTTACTTAATCTCTGTGGTTTTTTACTATATCTGAAAATATGCACAATGTTTTACAAAACTAGTACAGGCTTAGCATCAGCCCATAAATTCTGAAAATTCTGAGAGGATGAGTATTGGGGGCTTTTCCCCGTCAATTTTTATTTCTATAATAGATGTATGGAAAAAGAAAAAGCACATGATAATTAGGGCAGCCCTGAAAAAAACAAATCCTCACAGTCATGTATAGTTAAGATAGAACATTGAATTTTAATTCTGAGCTTTGAGTATATATTATGAAATATATTCTATATTTGAATATATTATAAAATATATTGTTTAAACAATTAATTGTCCTCAACCTGCCTCTTTTAAAATTAAATGTTTTAGGCAATAATTTACTGAACATACAGAATGGAGCACCAATGTTAGGGACGAATGTACCTCTCTTCCGTACAGCTTAGCCTAGAATACTATCAGGCAACTCACCTTATATCAATGTTAACAAATTCACAACAATGTCCCCATTGGAAAATAGTGATCTTGAAAGCTCAATATTAGAAGCCCCTCAATTTCTTCCCTCACCCCTTTTTTTTTTTTCTAGAAATGCAAGGTCAGTGAATTTAAATGTAAATATGCAAGCTCTAATGTGTTTAAGCTTTTGTATGCAGCTATTATCCACAGAGAGACATCCATCCTCAGCTGTCTTTTCAGCAGCATTTCCAAGGAAGGCTTGTGCCATGTATGTCACGATTAGTCATTGGAAAAGAGAGATCCCAATATTCAGTGATAAAAAAAATTTCAAAACCTTCTTCCTTCTCTGCTGTAAACCTAAAATGGTTGTTCAGGACTGCTCCTTACGTAGCTAGTATCCCAGTATCTGTTCTACTTACGGTGCTATTTATAAGCAGTAATAGTGTCTTACAGAACCCTACCCACAACAAGTTATTGTAGAGAAAAGAGCGAGGGACGGTGCAAAGATGATCCCAGGCCACCTGCATTTGCCTAATTCAGCCAGAACATGTCTTTGCCTGTGAAGAGACATACCAAATAGGACAGCGACCCAGCCAAAAATGGAGAGTTGTGCCTCTGTCACGAATACATGGTATGATGTTGACTAAGGTTGTTTGTTGCTAGACCACAGATGTCTGGAGTGAGTCTGTTCCTTCCACCCCTGGGCTGAGGCCAGTTCGTGGATTCAGTTGGTAGCAAGGAGAGATCAATTGCCTGGATGCCAGGAACCTTGCCACACAGCTGCCTATGTGCCAGCGCAGCGCTCCAGAGCATAGGTCTCCTGCCAGGTGATTCAGTTTGGACCACTGAGGATAGAGACAAGGAGTCTACTAAATAGCAGCTGGGTTTTTTTTCTTCTGCAGTCCTCATTCTTTCTCCTAATCATGCATGGTTATTATTTAGATTCACAGTTTCAAAATACATCTCTACATGTCCAGTTCCAAAAATAGGTCAAAGTACCTATCCCAACATAGAATCATAGAATCATAGAATCATAGAATGCTTTGGGTTGGAAGGGACCTTTAGAGGTCATCTAGTCCAACCCCCCTGCAGTGAGCAGGGACATCATCAACCAGATCAGGTTGCTCAGAGCCCCGTCCAACCTGACCTTGAATGTTTCCAGGGATGGGGCCTCCACTACCTCTCTGGGCAACCTGTTCCAGTGCTTCACCACCCTCATTGTAAAACATTTTTTCCTTATATCTAGCCTAAATTTCCCCTCCTTTAGTTTAAAACCATTACCCCTTGTCCTGTCACAACAGGCCTTGCTAAAAAGACTGTCCCCATCTTTCCTATAAGCCCCCTTTAAGGACTGAAAGGCCGCAATAAGGTCTCCCCGCAGCCTTCTCTTCTCCAGGCTGAACAACCCCAACTCTCTCAGCCCGTCCTCGTAGGAGAGGTGCTCCAGCCCTCGGATCATTTTCGTGGCCCTCTTCTGGACTCGCTCCAACAGCTCCATGTCCTTCTTGTGCTGAGGGCTCCAGAGCTGGACGCAGTACTCCAGGTGGGGTCTCACCAGAGCCGAGTAGAGGGGCAGAATCACCTCCCTCGACCTGCTGGCCACGCTTCTTTTGATGCAGCCCAGGATACGGTTGGCCTTCTGGGCTGCAAGCGCACACTGCTGGCTCATGTCCAGCTTTTCATCCACCAGTACCCCCAAGTCCTTCTCTGCAGGGCTGCTCTCAATCCCCTCATCCCCCAGCCTGTATTGATATCGGGGGTTGCCCCGACCCAAGTGCAGGACCTTGCACTTGGCCTTGTTGAACCTCATGAGGTTTGCACAGGCCCACCTCTCCAGCCTGTCCAGGTCCCTTTGGATGACATCCCGTCCCTCAGGCGTGTCAACTGCCCCACTCAGCTTGGTGTCATCTGCAAACTTGCTGAGGGTGTACTCGATCTCGCTGTCTATGTTGTTGATGGAAATATTAAACAGCACTGGTCCCAGTACGGACCCCTGAGGAACACCACTTGTTACCAGTCTCCATTTGGACATCGAGCCGTTGACCACTACCCTCTGTTTGCAACCATCCAACCAGTTCCTTATCCACCGAACAGTCCACCCATCAAATCCATATCTCTCCAATTTAGAGAGAAAATCAGTAGAGAGAACATCAGAGAGAACATCAGTAGTAAAAATTCACAGGGCAAGCATAGAAGAAAGCTGCCCGTAAATGCACATCCTGCAGCCCACCCTGCCTTAACTGTGAGGAGGAAAGCGAGCACAGAGCAGGGTGCCTCAGACATTAACAAAGGTCATGGTTGAGAGCAAGATATAAACGTACTACAGAGGATTTCAGCCAGCACCTCCCGTTACAAAGAGGGTACGGTGAATCTCTGCTGATCTCCCAAGGGGCACTAGGACATGGAAGTGAAGGGCATTTCTCAAATCCCAAACCGTCTAGGGCATACTAGGTTAAGACTAACCCCTTTAGTCCCATCAGGAAGCTTATCGGAAACCAACACTGGTTTTGGAGCATTGGTATAATGCATTTTCAATTGCTGCTCTATGTTAGAAAGGGGCTAAGCATTGCTTCAACTACACTGGCAACTCTGGCCCTGGTGGTGATGGATGGCACTAATGACTAATAATAAATGGCTATTCTAATTGCTATAAGATTAAGAAAAATAATCTTTTTGAACAAATCTATACCCCAATCTGCTTCTTAATACCTACTCTGATGATTGGAATATGATTAGCTAGTATTCCCATGCATTATATTTAACATTCATTTACTCCCAGACCGGTATAACATAATCACAATAAAAATAGATTTATTGGTTTGTTTCTCCTTCTAGCCCAATTGGGTAAAGCTCAGAATTTTATAGGATATTGAGGACACTGAAGCAGACGCTGAATAATAATGGCTAATCTCTGTTCATTGTGATATATCCCAGAACAGCTGCAAATGATGGCCAAGCTCTGTTATCATCCTGGATAGCATGAAAATTAAGGATTTCTTCCAAGTACCTCCTCTGCATTACAGACCCATTTTCATTTCCTAGTTAGTCCTCTTCTCTCATATGATCAAAATCCCATGAATTTCCACAGATGCAGAACAGCTATTCCTCATCCTATGCTCACTTAGAGGGGAAGACTGTCTGGACTATCCCAACGTATATTTTAACAGGGCCA
Organism: Balaeniceps rex; assembly: GCA_013401315.1. Taxonomy (NCBI): domain Eukaryota; kingdom Metazoa; phylum Chordata; class Aves; order Pelecaniformes; family Balaenicipitidae; genus Balaeniceps; species Balaeniceps rex. The sequence continues at coordinate 207,789 of VYZW01015501.1, forward strand.
AAAAAGACTGAGGTTGCCACAGGTAATTCCAAATGTTCCTTCACTTGTGCTGATTATACTGAAAAGTAGGTTTTGAAAATATGGCATATTCAAAAACAATACTAATGATCAGCCTACAAGCACTTTTGCGGGTATCTATGAAACCATGTTTATTAATTATCAAGAAATCCACAGAGAGCACAACACATTGTGTGTTAACTATGGGGAGTCTCCATCCCTATAGGAGAAATAGTCAAAATGCAATAATCCTTGTTAAACTGTGGTGCAGTGTCACACTCTTGCAGCAGCCTTTTTGGGCTTCATGTCGTGTAAAACATTATAGCACAAGGTATCGCTTCCCAGGTCATACACTTGTCCCAGTCAAGTGTATCACAGATCTAACATTTCTCAAATATTCCATCTTCTGTCTAACAGTGTGTTTTTCTTGCCCCACCATTTCCTGATTTCCCATTTCCAATAAACTGAAATAAATATAGTTTTAGAGACTAAATTTCACTAGAAAAATCTCAAGGATGACACCACCCTTCTTACAAGCAGTGAAGTAGTAAGACATGGCAACTCAAGTGTTGTTTTTTAAAGAAAGTGACACATGGTAGTCCTGGTTTTTTACATTCCTTGCTGCTTTTTGAAGTGTGTTAGACAACTCTAAAAATAGGTATGAGTGTAATTGCCAGGCATTTGTAAAGGAGCCTGTTTGTGAATGCCAAAGAGATCTGAAGGTAGATATATTTTGAAAAAGTTGAGCTGGAGTAGTTCCTTTTCCTTCATCCCACATGTTGTTTGGGGGACGCAAGAGCAGAGCATGTGTCCATGCATGCTGCAGTACAGCCCTGCCAGCAATCTGCAGCAAAAGGGACCGTAAGGTATGCGGCCAACGGAAATGGTGCTGTTTCATAAAACATATGCTGCCTTTTTCGATACAGAATTTTCCTCTAAAACACAAATGCAGTGGTTTTGTGCATGTATTTCAATGCTTATGAAAGCTACCAGTCGCATATACTGGTATAGACTCCCATAGCTTTCCTGAAGTCAGTGGAACTAAGATAGTTTTATAGTTCTCTATTTGTTCCAAAGATGAGGAAGAAAATGTGTGGCCTTGCTACCTTCTTTTGCTCCAACACAATCCTGATCTTGACAAGTCACCATCACGTTCCAGAAGGACAACCAAAATGCTTCCCTTGTCTCTCTGTGCCTACTGTCCCTACGGACGAGCAGCCCCTGATGACTTAGGGGCAGCAAGTAGGGCATGCTAGACCCTGGGCATTAGTGAGAGCATAGGGTTGCTCACAGTGGCTGTAGCTCATGTAGACAGAGCCGCTCGAGCTTTAAAGTAGCTAGTTTGGGTGCTGCTGATGGCATGGGAGCCAGGACAGCTGTAGTGCAAAGTCTGCTCAGGAATACTTAAGTAGTTAGCACATGCATACTTTGTAGTAGCCACAAATAACGTAGTTTGAAGGGTTGCATAAATGAGCAATGCGTAAGCATGGCTTATGAGAGGGTTGCCTGGTGTTTTTCACTACTCTGCTTTTGTTGAGACTGGGAAAATGATCGTGCAATAGCCCCAAGCTGTGACCGCCCATTTGCAATGTGGAGAAGTGGCCACGCAGAGCCCAGGCTGGTGATTCCACCGCAAGGCCTGTTTGGTCACCTGGGACCCAGACCGACTCTGGACAAGCGGTTAAGGAGTATATAGCCTATTACCAGTTTCCTGAGTCATCCAATCATTTGATTCAAAGCCTCTAAATTAAATTTTTCCGTTGCAAGGCTTTTAGCATTACAGCTCCCAATATACTTCATCCTCAGTTCTGAAAATGTAGGGAATAACTGCCACAGAAAAAAAAAAAGAAGGGAAAATGCATTTCCAGTCAAGTGTATGCAGTATATGATGTTTCTTACATATATATTGCAACAGTTTTCAAACTCTCTTGAAATAATTTTAGGCTTAATTAGGACTTTAGGAGATTTGTTCTTTGAAGATCTGTAATGACCAAAAAATGTTTAATTTGTTACTGCATTACGTCTTTCTTAATCAATAACAATTACATGTACTTAGGTGTGAAGCACGTGTTCTTTGACACATCTCAAAACACCTTACAAAGGAGCACAGTGTGCAATTCATCGTTATACCCCGTCATGTCAGGTGACTCACGTTGTTATTCAGTCATCAACAGAGATTTAAAACAAAATTCCATGGAATTTCAATTGTTTACTGTGCTATCTCTGAACATTATTTTTACCCATTAGTATGTCAGCCAATATTGTAATACATTTTTCGCCTAATTTGGCAAGGCACTTACCTCAAATTAGGAACTCTCATCTTTTTGTGTAGTTAGTTTTTAAAGGCAAAGATGCCTTGTGTGATCTGAATACCAGCTGTAAAATCTGAAAACCTCCACATGCATTTTTGCTTGTCTTTGAGCCTGGCAACAGTTGAGATATTGAATTTTATTAAACTGTCCAAATAAACCATTACTCTTGTACTGGTGGTGTTGTGTGCCAAATAGTAGCCTGAAGCGGAGCTGCTTGGCTCTGTTAAAACCCTGAACTAATAGGTTCATAATGAAAGCAACAATTCAAACTAAACTGTAAGAAGCATGGAAGGGCCTGTGCATCTCTCATAAAAACGAATACGCTGTTTCATCCCTGTTCTGCAGTAACAGGGGCCGCATTTTGACTCACCCTCAAAAGCATGCACGATATTTGCGCCACAACCTCTCCACAAGGAGATTCCTCAGCACATTTAGGAAGTGCTGCCCAACCCCTTCTTGCACATAAATATAAGGGACAGGAAAAAAGGAATAGGATGAAAGTCACTCCTTGACTTTAGGGTGAAGAAAAGATCAAGATCTCACTTCAGTTCTGTCTTGAAGGCTTAAATAGAAGAAAATTGCACAGGCCTGTGCCAGCCCTCTGCATCAGGGTGGATGCTATTCCAAAATGCAGCGCAGTTTTGCATGGCCAACAGGAAACAGTGGTACACTGCTTAAAAAATCTGCTTCTTTGTAGGTCAGATACAGATGCATGTCTTGCTTCAGTGATGACTAACAAGAACTCCAAACTCGTTCTCTTTTTTTCCCCCTAGTTTACAGTTCCAGATGAATTAAAGGATTTCTTTCTACCCTGTTTCTTACTGAACCATATTATTTCTAAGATCATGATCTTCTGAACTCATGTGTACACAGAGATCTTACCATCCAAATGTTTTCAACCACTCATCTCCCTCAAATTCATTTTTACACTTATTTTCATAATGCTTCTGTATTACCTAGAGAATGATATTTGTCCTAAAATGGAAAATTGAAGTACAGCTGACTCTTCCCTTACCTGTTCTCCTTGACTTTTGAAATTGGTCTGTCCTCAGTTTTAGACAAATAATGCTATTTCAAAAATGTCTCATTAGTATAAACAATGAAGTAGTTGATGTTTTTCTCCTGACACTGAAGCATCCATATATAAGATCCGTTGTCACTGTGCTCATGCTGCATTTCTGTAAGCACAAACAATGCATCATCACTGGACAGTAATTTTGCCAGATAAAGGCTGCCACTTTGCCCTCTGAGGGTTGTCTGTAAGCAGATAATACTGTTGAACTAGACAGAAGGATTTACAATGAACCTCTTTTTAATTATCATGCATAACTCTAGGGAGCTTTTCAAAATGGTCCCTCTTTGAGTAATTTTAATATGTTTCTAAAAGATTTAAAGTGATATAGGTCCAGAGGCAGAATAATATGTATGGCTTTTTTTAAATGCTGGTGTAAAACCCCAGCTGCACAGCTTTGTCTCTATTCATATTTATTAATCAGTCCATTTTAATGTCCTCACTTTTCTCTCTCTCTCTCATTCTCTTACTCTAAGTCCCTGCCCAGCTGCTTCCCAGAGACCATTTTAAAATTAATTCTAATGATTCTAGGCACTTTTAATATGACTATCATCACAAGACTGTTCTCTTAGTGAACCAAGTCATTAGCTGGCAGCAGTATTATTTGGGGACCTCGTCTCATTGTTTCCTCCAAGCTGACAAGAGTCAGGCCAAATCCTTCGTCTAATCCTGTTTACTTATTTACAATTTAAATGAATTTAAATGAATATGCCACAGGATAATTGGCTCCCTTAAAATATAATAGCAAAATAAAGAGGGTTTAAGCTCCAGCTGTTTTTCAGAGGGGGAGACAACTTAGACAAACCTTGTGACCAGGCTCATTCCCTGCAATCAGAAAAACCCTGCACCCGTGATGAATTTTCTCTGGCCTGTTTGGCATCTGGGGCAATTACTCCCCTTCGATTAATGATCGGTTTTGACTAACAGTTTCAGATACTCCACTGAGCCTGAAAGAGTTCTTGGCAGACCACTGATTTTAACTGGGGTCTAATGTTTATTCAGGTTAAACACTGTCTGGATGACAGCCTTTAGTGCCTTTCAGCACAATAGTTAACAAGAACTCTAGTCAGAATTGTGTACTTAACTAGTTAAACAAGAGAAAAAAAAGTCTGATTTTATTGACATCCAGAAGAAAGGAGGCAATTATGCTTCAAATGTTTCTGCTTACTTGATCTTCTTCTTTTCTTCTGTTTTACAGTTTTTCTTGTGGATCACCATGTATCTATCAAGAGCCAGTAACTTCAGCTTTGGCAATTTGCCCAAGACCAGTGCCTTGTAACAAAAAATCCCTTAGTGGGCTTCTTTGCAGAAAGTCGTACTTGTCCCACTTCCTAAAAACCAGAGAGACAGTGTTCATGCTTCTTATTTTCCCAGGACCTCCGGTTCTTTCATGGTGCTTCTCCATCCAGGTTGCACTGGCAAAGCTTAATTCAATGGCGGGTTCACGTTGGACTGTCTTCTGAGGAACTCTCCTGAGAAGGAGTCTGTTGAAGAATAATTATGAGAATCACAGACTATGTTAAATCTCTGTCAGCTTCTCTTCAGAGTTTAGTTTATGAGGGGGGAAAAATGCACATCTTCTCAGGGTTTCAATCTTGGTCCTCCCTGATGTCCAGCACCAAAGAACAGTAATAACAAGAGGCTTCTGATATCTGATATATGTGAAGAGAAGGAAATCTTCAGACATAGGAGATCTACATATATACGTTACTACAGATCGTGTCGTTTCCCCTGTAATACCTGTTATTACACCATAACATATTTGTCCATAACATAACATACCTGTTATTACACCATAACATAATTGTCTTGCAAGACAATTTCACGGAACGTGAAAGTACTTTTTTTCAACAAACTGGCTGCAGGAAAAATAAATAGCAATCTTATGGTAATACCAGCTTTTATACAGCACTTTCCATCTTGTGCGCAAGATTTACTTTGAAAGTAAATTGCATATACCTTCCCATTTTATCGAGGTGGAAACTAAGTGCCTAAGCATGAGGGATCATTTAGTCTATGTATTTTGTTCTCCCAATGTGCCATAGGTATTGTTAAAAGTGTCACTCAGCAAAAGACTTAGGCACACAGTTAACTTTAAATTCTTTAAAAGGCTCAGTTGAAGTCAATGGCAGTACTCTTGGTGCATAATATTGAGCAGATATATAAATACCTGCAGGATCAGGATCTTAGGTTGGCAGCTTCTTTGGAGCACATCATACTTCTCTTTCTATTAATGTAAAATACCGTGTAAATATATGGCAAAATATGCACGTTCTGTAAATACGCACGATATCCCAGTGAATTTGGCTAACAGTTTTCTACATAACAATAACAGACATAATTAAAAAAATTCATCCTAAAACCTAATCAATCAAGTTGATTATTTTGAAAGACTCAACCGATCCTGGGTACCGTGTGAGTTCTTCCAGAGCAATCAAGTTTTTGTAAGTCCTCATGATACTGTACAAAAAGTAAGAAATATCTTCAATATCCTCTGAACAGTGTCTCAGATGTCCAAGTCTCAGATGGCTGGAATGAATACCTGTTACATTATTGTTAGTTGTTGCTGGATTACTTTCTTAAAATCTCTTTTTCTTCTGTTTCAGGAAGATAATAAATCCACCAAAGTTTCTCATTTTCTGCCCAGACACCCTGCAAACTGCTTCTGGGATAGTACTGATTGCTTCTTATATGTCCCATAATAAACAACGATTCTTTATGCAAACTTTTTTTTTTTCCATCTAGCTGTTAAAAATGACAGCAAGAATTACACAACAGAGGATTTGTTTGGAAAACCTCATTTGCCGTACATACACTCAATGAGACAAGCCCATTTCTTAAACAAAACTAGTTTAAGAGAAACCTGTGTTAAATGTAAACCGAGAAGAATATCTTGATGAGCTGAGGCTATAATGTGTCCTTTGCTCCTACCCTGCAGCAACAAAAAGTATCCACAGTTCTGTGATGATAAGCATTATATGAAGCTATACCTACTGTGCTCTTGTGGGCTGCCAGGTGCAAACATTTTGGGGATCTATAATATTGTGGTTTATTCATTTTGTTTATGAATAATTTGCAGCGTCACACTATTCCTTACACTTCTTAGTGATTAATACAACAGTCATTTTATAAGTATATTATTCAGAGGCAATAAGTCATGGAGATGTGCATCTATACCAGTATGATACACGTACATGTGTTTTGTGTCTTGTTTAACCAGTCTGAGTTGGTTTTCTTTCGTTCCTTTCCATGACTCTCTGGATAAGAAGTTAAAAATAAGTTGTCACTAGTTATGTTAGTCTACATAGAGGAACTTCTAATTTATGTTTATTCAGTAATGGTTTTCTGGATGGAGTCACTTGCACCTCACAACCGTACCAAAACACCATGGTGCCTTTGTGAATGTTTTGCCAGAGAGGGTGTTAAATATCCGACTTCTCATGCAGGGATGCTGAGCACCCTCACCTGTCACAAAGATAAAGCATTTCATAGGGCTGGAAGTCTTCAGAAACTTGCTTTGAAAAGGGCTTCTCCATGACCAAGCTGTCTGGCTGTCCTGCAGTCCTGTCCTATCAGTGTAGGCAGGAAGGGATTATGGATGTTGGTAGCTGTGAGGCCAGGTCTCTCCTACTAAAGGCAGGTACCTCTGAGAAGTTCTTCCCATGCATGCAAGGCAAAGACCTGCAAGCAAATGGCAATATTTTGTGTTGGCGTCTTTTTTGGCAGGAGTTGCTTTGTTTCTGAATTCTCCATGGGTTTGTCTCTCCCTGACCAGTGGTACTGCAGACTGTTTGGCGCTTGTGACTCCTGGTGTAACAACCTGTATTCCTGGGAGCCCTGGAAATGTACAAACTTTATATTTCCTCACAATTTAAGGCCAAGAGAGATCATCAGATTGTCTAGTCTGATGTCCTGTGTATCAGAGGCTATTAAATGTTGTACATGTACCTTAAGGTTGAGACAATTACTTTCATTNCCTGCAGTACTTGAGAACTGATTAGGCGTGACATGCCCAGACAATCACAGAAACAATCCATGCAAAAAATCCACCATCCTTGCCAATCTGAGCTAGAAAAATCTCTACTGCTCCTGGAATTGGCTTAATTCAGACCCAAGCATCAGATGTCTAAGATAATTTTCTGCATTGGTTTACTCTCTTCCTGACTACAGCAAAATAAATAATACATGCTTCAAGAGAAGGCAAAAACTTCTACTGCAGAATGTAAGAGGCCAAATATCCTCTGGGAGGAGCAGAGAAGGGATTCTTCCTCACCTCTGTAAGCAGCCAACTGGAGCTCTCAAGTATGGGATTTGATTATACTCATTACCTTAATGCCAACCTACAAATGTCTGAGTGGGCAGGGTGTAGTTCAAGCCATCTTGTTTCAGCCATAACAGAAGAAGTCGCACAGATGTGTCAGGATGTAGGGCCAGAGGGATCACCAGGGGATCTAGCCTGACGTGACCCTCCTTCCCTCCCTGTTTGAGGCTGTCCTGTCCATTAGAATTTCTCCCAGAAGCTGAAGTAGAGCCCGTATTTAAGACAACAGCCATTTTTTAGGACAAGATGAAGCAATGGTGAGTGCACCACCTCCCTTCGTAAGCTCTTACAGATTTTAATTACCTTTACTGCTAGGAAATTGCATCTGATTTCAAGGTTGATTACATCTAACCTTAAACTTCCAGTCACTGGATTTAGTTGTGCTTTTGTCAGCAAGAGTGAAAAAGCTCACCGCTATCTGTTATCTTTTCCCTGTATCCTCTCAACCTTTTCTTGAGTAAGTGGAATATGTCCAGCTCTTTAAGCCTCCCATCTCAAGACTTGTGCTTGACTCACAAAATATTTGGATTTTCCCCAATATTTTCTCATCTTTTTTTTAAAGTGCAGGCACCAGAACTGTGCTTGATATTTTGGAAACAAGCAAGGACTGTGCTGAGTCCTTTCCACAGCATTGCACGGAGAGCTCATGTTAGGGGTGATTATCTAGGGTAATCACTTTTTATCATTCCCTGAGTCTCTGCTCTCTGAGACAGCGTCCATTCCTACAAGCTTTTGGTTCCCAGAGGTATTAATTTGCATTTGACTGTAGTAAAATGAATTTAGTGTGCTGCTTGTTGGACAGTGATCATTTAGCCAAATCAAATCACTGCAGAAGTAATATATCTTCTTTATTTACTGTGCTAAAATACATTGTGACATATGCAAGCCTTTAAAGCAAAGATTTTATCTCATGGCCTGGACTGCTGAAAACAATATAAAATAGTATTAGGTGAAGACTGTTTCTGATTCTGCTGGGAAAGCTCCCCACATTGAATGGAACCTCCCCATTAAAAGACTAGATTTTGAAATTTGTCAGTGAGACACTTCTTAATCCTCGTAATGGGTGACCTGTCAATTCCATGTAATGCAAGACTTGAAATCAAAATGTCATGTGGTATTAAGTCAACTGCCTTGCAGAAATCCAAGAACGTGCTATCAATACAGCTGCTTTTCTCATGCAGATCTGTAATCTTTTATATAAATCTTCTAAATAACCAAAATCCCACAAGTGTGTCTGACAGGAGCTAACTTCCACTAACCTGTTTTGACTAGCATTAAATACATTTATTCTCCGGTTCTTTTTCTAATATCTAAGTATCCCAGAAACGCATGCTATTTTGTGAGCAGCCCAAAACACCAATTTCAAGCAATGGATGGAACATAGCAGAAAAATATACCTCCCTACTTATATTTTTCTCTAAATCAGAGCTAGGTGGAGTACGAGCTGAACTACTCGAGCTTATTTACAGCCGCTGTTTCTTTTTCAGAGCTAATGAATTATTGACAGTCTAAGGATTTTCTGTTGTTTAAAACAGAAACTCTCTTCTATAATACAGTGCAACTCTTCGCTACGTAGAAAAGGGACTATGTGCAAAACTAGTGAGATCTTTCAACCTGCCAAATACAGGAAAATGGAAGCTACTGGTACTTCTTGAAGAGAGTGTTTAAGGCCCAGTCCTCAAACCCTTGTGAAAGTAGCAGTGCTTAGACATCAAGATGGTCTGCACATTGCTAGCACAGGGCTTAAGTGAGATTGACAGACACAAAGGATTTGTACTGGCCCTCTGCAAAGACGGCTTTTCTCCATTATTAATCTCCTTGGGGCAAACCCTCATCACCTACACATGCAGTGGTAGTACCTATGGGTTGAGAGGAGCATGAAGACTGTTGGTACCATCAAGCCTAGGGAGACAGCAGAAGCAGGTATCCAGTTTAGGAATACGGCTATAGTGTCAACACTGTAGTTTGCGTTGCTTTTACTATTCCCAGGATGCAAAATTTCATGCTTTTTGCTGCTTTTGTGGCTCAATGCAGACTACTGCTCTGGGCCCTGTGTGTGTCCTCCCTTTGAGCATGGAGTAATCCCAAGAAGAATGTGCTGCTGACATGTCTTTGCACTGTCCTCTACAAAAGAATCACACTCTGGCTCATGAACAGAAGAAATATTCCTTCTAAACTCCTAAGCACATGCCGCTAGAGGTAAGACTGTTGTGAGATTTAGTTCTTTAATGTACCTACATCTAGAATATGAATTTCATACCATTGTTGGCTATGAAAAGAATTGATCCTCTAGTAAAAAGAATATTAGTTAATGCATAAGGAACAGGTCACTCAAGTTATCTCAGCACTGGAAGAAGTGGTATTCTTTGCTGATTTTTGTACAAAGTTATTAATATCTGGGAAGCTTAAAGGAATAGATGGTACCAGATGATTCTTTAATTTAGCCATTGAAATGTTTTGTTAATGTTTACAAATTTTTGAGGATCCAGTCCTGTGAAGTCTTATTTGTATGCATAACCCTTATCGAAAAACAGACTTGCTGAATTATGTAGGGTTTTTTGCATTAGAAAAAATAATTTATGTAAAGGTTGGTAGTACTGGGCCCTTAAATATTTATAAACACCCATCAAAATTATTTTATGAGGTAAACTTAAGAACCATCTGGTATCACCTATTATTTTATGCTCCCTAATTTTCATAACTACGTGTAGAAGTCAGCAAGTATTAGCAGTTCCTTTCTTATCTGAGGGCAGCCAAATGACCTTCTCCTTATCCTTTAGACTTATACTCCTTCCTAACAGAGGACTAATCCTTTCACTTCTACTTATCATGTAGAATGGACATGCAATGCCAATAAGCTAATGAGCAAATCTGCTAGTGGGTTTGTTCATGGAGCTAAGAAGTTTCTTCCACCTATAATAATAATATATTCTTTCTACTGCACACACAGCCAGCTGAGGGGGGCATGACATCTGCTGTATTTCAGTTCTTAAAAATCTGTGACATTTTTAATGGCAAGTAGACGTGCATCCTTTCACAGTAATTTTCCTCGGAAAAAATACTTTCTTCTCCTTTTCAAAGATATACTAAACACCCATTAATTTCAACTGAAGTTATAGATGCTTAGCTGCTCTCAGGAGTGTGTCTTTGAATACAAACCTGCAAACCAGCTACTCATGTGCAGCTGGTCAAAAAGCTTTTTATAATCTGCAATTTCAAAACCAAAAATAAGTATTTCTGTCTTTTGTGATGTCCTTTTTTCCTTAACACAAGCAATCATGCTTAAATCAATAGGAAAAATAACATCATGGCTAATGCAGTAAGTTAAGTTATGCAAGCTAAGATCAGTCTTCCCTTATATTGTTATGATATTTAACTATGCAAATGGTTCATTCCACAAAGTACAACTAGAGGTTCAATTTCTAAGGGAAATTACCACATGGAAGACACCCATTTTTATATAATAATTTTTTATTTTTTTTTTTTACTGTTGAGCCAAATGAAAAGCAGATCTGCTAATCTTCTTTTTCACTAAAAAAATATTTAACAGCAGCAAGTCACTCCAAGGTTTGCAATGCTTGTCATATGAACATCAGTGTTGTGGGTATGAGCAACCACGTGCATCCATCCTGGGTGCTACACCCAGTTGTTAGATACCTATATACTGAGCAGTGAAAATATAAACACAAGCTGAATTTGAAGAAATGGCTTCTGCACATTAGATTTTGGGTTCTCAGCAATGATCAATACTTTTCTACTGCCTTAAAATGAATCTGAGTCAGTTTCAGTTAAAGGAATAAAATGTGAGCCTGAAAATAATTTCCCATTGCAAATAATACAGGGCTGGCAGTCCAGTCATGGCTTCTTCTGGACACTGACTTTGTGACACGATCCAACACATTGTAAACAGGAATGCATGCTCATGTACTAAGTTTTTATTTTTAACTGATTATGTCTTCAAAGCTGGGTTGAGTCAGTCAGTGTGAGGAATGTGTAAGAAACTGATGAAAGTGATTTTTACCAAGTTTCTTCATATTTGCTATTTCCTCTTATACTAATAAGAATGTAAAATGATAGGCATACCTAAAAGTGTTCATGAGACAATTTGCAAATGTTCTTAGGAGAAAAAAAGCAAGTTTTGATATAATAGGAAGGCCTGGTCCTACATCATCTTGCTAACATGATTCAGACAGGTTACTCAAGGAGGTAAGTATTTACTTGGGTAGAGACTCCCAGGACCAAGGTTTAATGATGGAGAATGGCATTTAGCAGTGTACTAGTTGCATGTTTTTCCTGCTTCCCCCCCCAAAAAAGACCACCTGTCTGTGGCCATAGCAGTGGTCCTTCGAACCCAGCAGTTTCTTTTTAAGAACGGCCTATATCGAGATAAAACAGTTCTGTACAGTTAGAGGCAAAAAAAGACCCGAGGAAATCCAAGCCAATTCATTTTCTGTTCCATGTAGCATCTTAGATGGCTTTCACCTTAAAGCAAACCAGCTACTAAGCAAAGATGGATCTTTCTAAAACCCTTCTACCCAGGTGCTCTCAACTGGAGACAGCCAACAGAATCCTGTGGTGTGCGAGGTAAATAGAAAGTTTATTTTGCAGAGCCAGAGTAGAAAAGTGCACAACAGAGAATGCATGTTTGAGTGAGCGAGGCAACCAGCTGGTGAGGTTCCTTCAAGCCTGTATTTTGGCAGTCCATGCATTTGCTGCAACATAGCACATTTCACAGAAGCACCTCTCAGAGAAGAAAGTCACCCTGGCAAGAATCATGGTAAACCTGAAGCAGGGTCTGAATAAGTGGCTCTATGCAAGACCAGTTCAAAGGGTTGGTTAGGTTGGGTGCCAGGTAAGTTCACGTATTGTAGCAAAAAACCGTGCAGTAGCAAGTTTGCCAAATCAAGTACTATACGCTGGCAAAAGCTGCTTTTCATTCGGGTTGGAAAACAGTTAACCGTATTCATATTTTGCTGGGGAACCTGGAAGGCACTGGGGAGAGCAGAAGCACCATCCGAAGGCACCCCGCGCCCGCCGCGGGCCGGCGGTGCTGCTGGCGGGCAGGGATCTCCCTCGGCCCCCGCCGCGGGCGGCTGCGCACCCCGCGGGAGGGAGAACGCCTCTCCCCGCACACCAGCCTCCGCGGGGCGGCCCCCGACTCTGTCCCTAGAGCTGGGGCTCAGAGCCAAAATCAGTCCCGGGGAGGGACAGACAGCATCACCCCTCCCGGGGGGG